>JADRCD010092108.1:0-13197 GCA_019843815.1 Montemys delectorum | reverse complement strand
TGTGTGTGTGTGTGTGTGTGTGTGTGTGTATAAAATTTTTTGTTTAAATAATCTAGCTATTCTTCAAATTATAGTTGCTCCAATTTTGGCAAGTTAGCCCCAGGGTAAGAATTTCCCTAATTCATCCACAGACAAAATAATTCTGTCCAGGAACAGCAGGAAAGGACATACGATGAGAGATAGTTCAAGGCTTAGCTCTGCCAGGGCATAGTAAGCTAGTTCTTCAAAATTCCTGGTTCAGTTAATATCTTTCAGATGGTTGTGGGCCAGAAAGACAGATGCTCCGACATTATGGGGGCTAGGGGACTATCCAAGCATTCAGCTGTTTCTCCAAATTGTTTAAGTCTTAGAAACTGTGTTTTGTGCTTCCTAGATATATATTCAAGTAATATTTGATTCATTTTCAAATCTCTGATAGTCTTGAAGCTGGTTATAGTCTTATACTCAAATGTAAGTTGTTTAGCATTAAGTAAGGTGAGCTAGATTTGAAAGGATACTATTTTACTTTTTGTTTGTTTGTTGTTGTTTTTGTTTGTTTGTTTGTTGTTTGTTTGTTTTTCGAGACAGAGTTTCTCTGTATAGCCCTGGCTGTCCTGGAACTCACTCTGTAGACCAGGTTGGCCTCGAACTCAGAAATTCTCCTGCCTCTGAGTCCTAAGTGCTAGGATTAAAGGTGTGCACCACCACTGCCTGGTGAAAGGATACTTTTAAGATGGTAATGTTCATTAAAATCAAAACATAATTCAGGTACAGAATTGTAAACTCATTAAGCTAGGATAAATGATACTTTCTCTAAATTGTCAAATATGATACACTGGAAATTATAAGTACATATTATACCTCATAGTTCACAAAACTGGTATAATCATGTTCAACATATATCTGAGGAGGAAAAAGCCTTTTAATGGATGGAAAGGGGGAAATGTTGTGGAATTCATCTGATGCTGCTTAAAATATGTTAATTTGGTCCCCAAAATTGCATGAGAATCCACACTTCCACAGGTAAGACTCTGAGGGACCCTGCCTCCACTTGGTTTTGATTGGTAAATAAAGTTGCCTGTGATCAATGGCTGGTCAGGGAGACAGAGGTCGTAGGACTTCAGGATTCCCCGGAAAGGAACTGAGGAAGGAAGAGGAAGGGAACTAGCTGCAATGCTAGGAAAGAAGTAGAAGCCACACCTGAAGTGTCCCAGACAGAGAACATAGCTGTCATGTAGGTTCTGGAGAACTCAGCCTGAGAGGGCTGCAGGTATGGGTCTGGGTCAACCAAGATGGACTATAAGTTTTAGTAAGTAATACCTCAGGAATATCAGAGGGGAGTGTGTTAGCCACATGAAGGTTTGGAAGTGGCTCAACCATTGAGCTATTTAAGGAATATTAAAATAAAGTTCTGCATGTGTGTCTTTCATCTGGGAACCCAGAACATTAGGGGGCAGGGAGGAGGAGCAGCAAAGAACAACATCACTACCACCTGGACGATTTGAGTAGACTTATTAAAATGCAGCAACAGGTGAGTGTTTCTGATGTCTGGAGTTTTAGGAGCATCCTTGTCCTTCTTTAGGAGAAATTATTTTAATTCAGAGAAAATAGATACATACTACTGCAGCTTCTCCTCAAATAACAGTTTTGTTTGTTGTTGTTACTGTAAGAAGCATTGCTATTAATTCACACGTGACTTTTACACATACTTTCTTTTTCATGTTTTTAAGAGTCCTAAGATAAAACAATGAAATTTCCAAGAAACTGTTTGATTTATTGCACATGTTGTCATTATAAATTCTGGATTCTAGAGATGACATGTATTTGAACTTATGCCCTTAACAAGACAATCTAAAGATCACTTCTTTACAATCAACATTGTGCTTCTTGTTTGGGAAACCTTCCCACACTCATTAACCTTAGGTCAGTGCTTCCTTCAAACTTAATCTATTTCAACTCTAAAATGTCACCAGTATTATTTCTTTTTGAGAGAAATCATCCTAAACATAAGCCTTCTCATTTTCATTGTAAATACTATTCATTATGTATTAAAAACACCAGTGCCTTCCTGACTCAGTTCCCTTCTATTTTTTTTCTGTAAAGAATTGGTAGGTTAATTTGTGACAGTTTTACACTTAAGAGATTTCTGAACAGATTGGCAGAGACCTATGTACTAACCCTATTCCCACCTCCTCCATTTCACTGCAGTTTCTCCTACTGTTAGCATCTTGCATTAGTTACATTTAATGAGTGATCAAAGACACATTATTATTAACTTTAATGCATAGTTTATACTTGGCTCATTTTGTTTATATGGATGATTTCTTGAACTTTCATAAAGTTTTCCAGTTAACAAATAGTAAACAAATGATGTAGCCATCAACTACTGAAATAAAATAGTCCAGGTTAGTAACTGCAATATATCCTCTGATTTCTACTTTTGGATGTGTAGCTTTATATTATTATTAAATTGGGATTATGAAGGCTTAACATCTACTCACGTTATAGATTTTCTAAATCTGAGAATCTTTGTATAAAGATTATTATGATTATTTTATTGAAAGTGTCATGCATTTTATAAGTCCATAAAAATTTTCTCCTTTGTTTTATGTTACAGTGTTTGTATTTGAATTTATATTGTGTATAATACCGAGAACTTTGTTTAAAAAAAGCAATTTCTGTGTAATTACATGATCATAATAGTCTCAATTACTCTTTCCGAATTTTAGTTATCTTTCCACCTAAATCCAGCACATTATCATTATCTGTTTCTTAAAATTACTGTTATTCTCATTTGAAATCATGTGTTTATTTATTTACCTATTAGTTAGCCAATTTGTTCAAAATGAATAATTTTAAGTGAATATCTATATTTATTTCTTGCTAAGTCCTTTAGTGTAGATTGGAAATTTTATCTGGACCTGGGATGATGGATCCACAGTTATAAGTACCAAATGCTCTTTCAGAGACCCTAGTTTCAGTCCACTGAACCCCTATGAGATGGCTAGGTCCTTCCACATAAACCATTAATCAATATAACGACTACCCCTATCTTTCCCAGATATTCTCACAGACTGATCTAATGGAATAGTCCCTCACTTGATCTTTTTTCTATCTAGCTAATTCCAGTTTGTGTCAATTCAATCAGCTCAGTTACCTATATCTTAAAATTGTCTCTGAAATGAAAAATAAAGTTTTGTATTGAAATATAATGACGTAAAAGATCAAAGAAAAACAAACAATATTGGCTGAAGAAATGACTCAGTCAATTAAAGTCTGTCTTCTTAAGCCAGGTACTGAAGCATGTGGCTGTTATCCTAAAATGGGGAGAAAGAGAAGCAGGAGAATCTTTGAAGCTTGCTGAACAATAACTTTAGCCGAATCAATGAGGTAAAAAGTCAATGAGAGATGTGGGTTCAAGAAATAAAGAATAATGAGAAATTCACTGAATTCCAGGCACTGTTTTTTATATACACAAGCACACTTGTAGATGAACAAGCACACACACACACACACACTCACACACGCACACACACACACTAATGAAACAAATAAGCCATTAGAATGTACTGAGAATGAAAAAGATGACTTAAACACAAGTTGGAATTTAATATTAAGTAGAAAAAAATTGAACCTAACCAAATAAGTTATTTTGAGTACAAGAAAACTCATGAAACAAATAAATGAAGAAGAATAAATAATCATTTGGAGATAAATTATATATTATATGCATAGATTATATATATACAGATAATTCTAAAAGGATAATCTCTCAAAATGGATATCCACAGTACTTAGTGATACCTACTTTCAGTGAATAATATATATTTACAGGAAAACTAATTTGTTTGGATGTCAGTTAACACTAGAAAATAAAGTAACTATCTATCAAAACAAATATACAACAAAATACTCATAAAAGTAAGCCACAGAAGCATTATACATCAATCACAAGAGATATTGTAGGGAAGCCAGAGAGGCAAAGGCAGAAAATTGTAAAACAATCTGTCTTTAACAATATTGTTTCCTGAATTTCTTTTTATTTTATTTAATCTTACTGTTTCATTTATCTACATTCCAAATGTTGCCCCTTTTCCAGTCCCACTTCCAAGAGTTCTTCTCCCCATCCCTCTCTTCTTTGCCTCTGTAAGGATGTTCCCCACCCCAACTCCCTATCCACTCACCTCCTCATCCACCCATCCTAAGTCAGCCTTCTACAAATCTTCCTTCCATGGGGCATTAAGTGTCTACAAGATAAGTCACATTGTCTCCCACTGAGGCCAGACAAGGCAGTCATCTGCAACATATGTGCCTGAGGCCACAGATCAGCCCAGGTATGCTCTTCTGTGGGTGCCTTATTCTCTGGGAACTCCCAGGGGTCTGACATAATTGATAATATCGGTCTTCATATAGGGTTACCATGCCCTTCAGCTCCTTCAATCTTTCCCTAACACTTCCATACAGGTACCCATCCTCAGTCCAATGCTTGTCTGTAAGTATCATGGTGTGTATGCACTGATAAGTGAATATTAGCCAAAAAGCACAGAATAATCATGATACAACCCACAGAGCATAAGAAGTTAAACAAGGCCCAAGTAAGGATGCTTCAATCCCACTTGGAAGGGGGAATAAAATACTCATGGGAGACAGAGGGTGGGAGGGACCTGAGTAGGGGGACAGTATCAGGTATTGGTAGAGATAGGAGAGAAGCCTAGAGGGGTCAAAAGAATGAATGGAAATAAGCAACTGTGTGTGTAGGGGGCTGTAGGCCTGGATGAGCCTCTAGAAAGACCCAGAGAATGAATGAAGTGGACATGGTGTCTCAACCCTATCTAAGAAGCTGTTTACAATTCATGCCCATTGGCAAAGGAAAATCTAGTTTTCTGCAATGGATTGTCACTGAGTATATCAACCATACCCCCAGGGAAGCCCCTTGTCTAAGAGTGCTTATCTTCTATCAAACTAACATCATGTGTTTGTCTGTTTTCTTTGCTTGCTAGCTTTTGTGGATTTTTGTTTCATTTTGGTTTAGTATGGCACTTTTTGTCTTATTGGTGTCTTTGCTTATTTTTTTGTGAATATTGTATTGTTCTGTTTTGTGTTTTTAAAGAAACATATAAAATATAACATTAGATGGATATGAAGGTGGGGACATTCTGGGAGGAATGGGAAAGGGTAAAACATGATCAAAATATATTTTATGAAAAAATTTAAATTACATATATTATATATTTGTCTTCATTTGGCTTTTATTGTTGTGAAGAGATACCATGACTCAGGTAACTATTGTAAGAGACAATGTTTAATTAGAGCTGGCTTACTGTTTCAGAGGTTTAGTCCATTATCTTCATGGCAAACGGCATAGAACCCTCCAGGCAGACATGGTCCTGGAGAGGGAGCTGAGAGTTCTGCATCTTGATCCAAGGGCAGCCAGAAGGACTCTCTCTTCTGCAGGCATCCAGGAGGTTGGTCTTCTCCACACTGGGTAGAGCTTGAACACAAGACCTCAGAGTATTTCTATGCAGTTAAACACTTCCTTCAACAAGACCAGATCTATTCCAACAAGGTCATACATTCTAATAGTATCAATTCCTATGGGAAACCATATTCAAACTACCAAACAAATTTATATATAATTTTGAAATATGTAGATGTTTATTTTTTATAGAATTTAAATTATATATAATTTAAAAATGCATGTAATTTAAATTTTAATACAATATATGTAGAGAGAATAAAAAAATTAGTTGTTTAGATTTTTTGTTTTTAGGTAATTTACCAGTACAAATTATTGAGTTTTTATTTCATGTCAATATATTAATATTTTCTTATAAATGTGTACCAAGGAATCTAATAGAATATATGTGACAAGAAAGAGGAAAAGGGCTATTGAAGATAGAAAACCAACCAGTAAAATTGAGTAAGGGGTCAGAAACAAGCAGTAATGGATAAACAACAGCAAAAAAGTAAGTATTTTAATGCCTCAATGAAATTCACTGCATTGTATGCTAATTCAATGCAGACTGATAAAAAGAATAGAACAAATTCCCCCCAAAATATATACTGATATTATTTTGCTACCTTAATATATACATAATCAGTACAAATAAAAGTTCATAAATGATAAAAGTAAGATAATAGACATGTATTTTTCTCTCTTTATTATTCTCTCTTATACAAAATAACATAGCACTCTGCATCACTCTCATCCCAATTACCTTCTACCTCCCCTCTTCCCCACATCTATTGGTCCTTCAGAAAAGAGTAGG
Source organism: Montemys delectorum (assembly GCA_019843815.1). Lineage (NCBI taxonomy): Eukaryota > Metazoa > Chordata > Mammalia > Rodentia > Muridae > Montemys > Montemys delectorum. The sequence goes on along the minus strand of JADRCD010092108.1, from coordinate 6,949 downwards.
CCTCCCAGAGACAGTAATCCAACATGGCATAATAAAATGCAATAAAACTGGCACAAACATTCATATCAAGGTTGGACAAAGCAACTCATTAGAAGGAAAAGTCTTGCAATAGCACGCAAAAGAGTCAAAGATACCCCTACTCCCACCATTAGGAATCGGACAAAATTCTCAAGCTAAATATAAACATGTATGCACAGGATCTATCTTAGACCCATGCAGGCTCTGGAACTGTTGCTTCAGTCTGTAGTCCATATGAGACCTGTTTATTTGATTCTGTAGGACTGATTATCCTGGTGTCCTAGACTCTTCTGGGTTTCCCCTATTCTTTAGGGCTCTTTTTGTTTTTTTGTTTTTTGGTCTTTTTCGAGACAGGGTTTCTCTGTGTAGCCTTGGCTGTTCTGGAACTTACTCTGTAGACCAGTGGTTCTTTAAGCTCAGCCTAATGTTTATCTACAGGTCTCTAAATCTGTTCCCATGAGCATAAAGAGAAAGTCTCTTTGATATAATTAAGCTAGGCACTGATACATGAGTATAGCATATAGTAGAATACCATTTGGAATCATTTCAATTTACTAATTATTTGCCTCCCCTCCAAACCTCCAGAACATGTTGGGATTTATTTTAGTCATCTACAGTCCATTTTCTGGCCATCCAGGTTTCTATTGGGCCTGGACTACATCTTGTGGACCCTTTATTCTGCACTTGAAGAGGCTGTGAGCCACAATTGCCCCAGAAACATCTTGCAGGCAGGACAGGTGATGGGTTAAAGGTTTTTGTGTCTGGCTTGGTATCCCAGTCCCACTACTGGGAGCCTTGCCTGATTAAAGAAGGCAAACACTTCATGCTCTATATTCTGCTTTACAACGAGTCCTTGTTAAGAGCACCCTCATAGTCTCCAGGAAGTTTCTGTTATACTATGTTTAAACATTTTCCCTAAATTCCCCATTATTCCAGTTGTCTCTCCATATCTTCTTTCCTTCCATCTCTTCCTGCCCCACATGAATCCTCCTGTTCCCATATTCAGCTTCTTCCAGAGAACCAAATTACTACATTAAAAAAATGGAGTACAGAGCTAAACAAAGAATTTTCAACTAAGGAATATCAAACAGCCAAGAAGCACCTAAAGAAATATTCAATATCTTTAGTCATCAGGTAAATGAAAATGAAAACAACCCTGAGAATCTACCTCACACCAGTCAGAATGGCTAAAATCAAAAACTGTGGTGACAGCAGATGCTGGCAAGGATGTGGAGAAAGAGGAGCAGTTCTCCATTGCTCTTGGGAATGCAAACTGGAACAACCCCGCTGGAAATCAGTTTGGCTGTTCCTCAGAAAATTGGACATAGTACTACCTGAGGACTCAGCTATACCCCTCCTGGGCATATACCCAGAAGATGCTCCAGCATGTAATAAGGACACATGCTCTACTATATTCATAGCAGCCTTATATATAATAGCCAGAAGTTGGAAAGAACCACCATGTCCTTCAACAGAGGAATGGATACAGAAAATGTGGTACATTTGCACAATGGAGTACTGCTCAGCTGTTAATTCATGAAATTCTTAGGCAAATGGATGGAACTAGAAAATATCATCCTGAGTGAGCTAACTCAATCACAAAAGAAAGCACATAGTATGCACTCACTGATAAGTGGATACTAGCCCAAAAGCTCCAAATAACCAGGATACAATTCATGTGCCATATGAAGCTCAATAAGAAGGAAGACCAAAGTATGGGTGCTTCGGTCCTTCTTAGAAGGAGAACAAAATACTCACAGGAGCAAATATGGAGCATAAGTGTAGAGTAGAGACTAAAGAAAAGGCCACACATAGACTGCCTCACCTGGGGATTCATCCCATGTAAAGGTACCAAACCCAGACACCATTGTGGATTCCAACAAGTGCATGCTGAAAGGAGCCTGATATGGCTGTCTCCTCAGAGGCCCTACCAGAGCCTTACAAATACAGGGTCCCCAATAGGAGAAGTTAGAGAAGGGACAGAAGGAGTCGAAGTGTTTTGCAACCTCATATAAAGAACAATAATATCAATCAACCAGACCCCCTCAGAACTCCCAGGGACTAAGCCATCAACAAAGGAGTACGCATGGCTCCAGCTGCATATGTAGCAGAGGATGGCCTTGTCATGCACCAATGGAAGGAGAGGTCCTTCGTCCTATGAAGGCTTGATAGATGCCCCAGTGTTGGAGAATTGAAGGCGGGGAGGTGGGAGTGGGTGGGGGATGGAGGAACACCCTCATAGAAGCAAGAGTATTTCCAGGAGGGAGAGAAACCAGGAAAGGGAATAACATTTGAAATGTAAATAAAGAAAATAACCAATTAAAAAAAAAGACTCCTGACTTCCATCTAATGCTTGTTCATGTGTCTCTGCATCTCATTCCATTGATTGCTGGGTGGAGCCTCTCAGAGGACAGTTATGTTAGGTTCCTGTCTACAAGCATAACTATCATTAGTAGTGTCTGGGATTAATTCTTGCCCATGAGATGCCTCTCAATTTGGGCAAAACATTCGTTGACCATTCCCCCAGTCTCTATCTTTTCCCCTGCACATCATGTAGGCAGGACATGTTTTTGGTCTATGGTTTTGTGTACTGTTTACTGTCCTTATCCATCTTCTGGGGTCTTGCTTGGCCCAAGAAAGTGGAGACTTCTGGACCCCTATACCCACTGCTAGGAGACTTATCAAGAGTTGACCTCATAGACCCTGTAAGTACTACCTCTGTTACAGGTCCCTGGCACATCCTAAAACTCCCCCCCTCCCCAGTGAGAGTTCTCATCCCTCTCCCTGTGCTCCCTACATCTATTCTCCTCCATGTGCCCAACTCCTCACCCCATCCCCTATCCCACCCAATATCCTGTTCCATTGATCTCCAATATGGGTTTTGTTTCCCCTTCTGAGAAAAATTCAACCATCTTCTTTAGATCCATTGATTATGGTGTGGTTATCACATACTTTATGACTATTACTGGTTTATAAGTGAGTACAAATCATCCATTTCCTTTAGGGTCTGGGTTATCTCACTCAGAATTATTTTTTCCAGTTACATCTATTTTTATTGTGAAATTCATGATGTCTTTCTTTTTAAGGGCTAAGTAGTATTCCATTGTGTATATGAACCACATTTTCTTCATTAATTTTTCGGTGGAGGGATATCTAGGTTGTTTCCAGTTTCTAGTTATTACAAATAAAGTTAATACAAACATAGATGAGCAAGTTTCCTTGTGGAATGGTGAAGCTTCATTTGGGTAAATGCCCAGGAGTGGTGTACCTTGAGTGGGTCTTGAGGTAGAACTACTACTAGTTTTCTGAGAAACTGCCAAATTGATTTCTACAGTGATTTTACAACTGTGCATTCTCATCAGCAATGGAAGAATGTTGTTCTTGCTCCAGAATCTTGGCAGCATGTGTTGTTGCTTTAGTTTTGGATCTTACCATTCTGATGGGTGTAAGGTATTGATCTGAATTTTTCTGATGTCTAAGGACATCAAACATTCCTTGATATGCTTCTCAACCATTAGCTATTTCTCTGTTGAGAATTCTGTTTAGCTTTGTACCTCATTTTTATTGAGTTATTTGGTTTCTTGGTATCTAATTTCTTAAGTTCTTTGTATATTTTTTGATAATAGCCCTCTGTCAGATGTAGGGTTGGTAAAGATGTTTTCCTAATCTGTAGGCTGTTATTTTGTCCTAATGAGGTCTCCTTTGACTTAAAGAACCTTTTCAGTTTTATGAGGGAGGTCTCATTTTTTTAAATTGTTGATTTTAATGCCTAAATCTTTGGTATTCTCTGTTTAGGAAGGTGTCTCCTGTACCAAGCTTAAGGCTGTTCTCCATTTGCTGTTCTATTAAATTTATCTGGTCTTATACTGATGATTTTTGATCCATTGTATGTGAGTTTTCTGCAGGGTGATAAATAGATTTATTTATATTCTTTTACTTGTAGACATCAAGTTAGACAATTTGTTGAGGTTGCTCTCACTTTTCAAAAAAACTTATGGCTTCTTTGTCAAAATCACATGTCTATAGATATGTGGGTTTATTTCTTGATCTTTGATTTGATTACATTGATCAACCTGTCTGTTTCTATACCAATGCACACAGTTTTTATTACTAAAGCTTGAGGTCTAGAATAGTAATACTTCCAGAAGTTCTATTATTTTTGAGGAATGTTTTTGCTGTCATGGTTTTTTTGTTTTTTTGTTTTTTCATATGAAGTTGGAAATTGTTCTTTCAAGATTTGTAAAGAATTGTGTTGTAATATTGATGGGGATTTCACTGAATTGCTTTGGGTAAGATTGGATTTGGTAAGATGGCCATTTTCACTATGTTAATTCTGTGGTTCCAGGAGTATAGGAGATCTTTCCATCTTCTGTTATCTTCCTCAATTTCTTTCTTCAGATACTTGAAGTTCTTGTCATAGAGGACTTTCATTTGCTTGGTTAAAGTTTTACCAAGATATCTTATATTATTTGTAGCTATTATGAAGGGATTATTTCCCTAACTTATTTCTCAGCCCATTCATTGCTTGTATAAAAAAGGGCTACTTTTTTTAAAATTTTAGTTAATTTTATATCAAGCCACTTTGTTGAAGGTATTTTTCAGCTGTAGGATTTTTCTGCTATATTTTTTCTGTGGTTACTTATGTATACTATCATATCATTTATGAATATCAATAGTTTGACTTCTACATTTCCTATTCATATTCCCTTGATCTTATTTATCTTAGTTCTCTAGCTAGAACTTCAAACTTCAAGTACTATATTTCGTGTGTGTGTGTGTGTGTGTGTGTGTGTGTGTGTGTATACAGAGAAAGAGAGAGAGAGAGAGAGAGTAACAGAGAGAGAGAGAGAGAGAGAGAGAGAGAGAGAGAGAGAGAGAGAGAGAGAGAAGCTTTGTCTTGTCCTTGATTTTAGTGGAATTAGTTTACATTTTTCTCCACTTAATTTAATGTTGTTTATTAACTTACTGTATATGCTGTGTATTGCCTTTATTTTGTTTTGGTATGCACCTATATAACTGATCTCTCCAAGACTTTTAACATGAAGAGTTGTTGAATATTTTCAAAGTTTTTTTCAGCAGCTAATGAAATGATCATGTGACTTTTTTTTAGTTTCCTTATATGGTAGATTTTTATATAATGAACCACTACTGAATCCATGGTATCAATCCTATTTGATCATGGTGGATGTTGTGCTTTATGTGCTTTTGTTTTGGTTTTTATTTATTTTATTCAGTAATTTTGTCACAATGTTCAGAGGGGAAATTAGTCTGAAATTATTTTTCTTTTTAAGTTTTTGTCTTGATTATGTATCAGGGTAACTGTGGCCTCATACAATGAGTTTGGCAATGTTCCATTTGTTAAAATTTTGTGGAATAGTTTGAGGAGTATAGGAATTAGCTCTTCTGGAAATTGTGGTAGAATTCTGCACTAAAACCGTCTAAGTGGGTGCTCTGTTTGGTTGAGATAATTTTAATGACTCCATCTAACTCATTAGACATTAATAAGACTACTCAGTTTATCTGATCTAGATTTACTTTCATTAATTGGTATCTGTCTGTCAAATCATTGATTTTATTTATATTTTTTAATTTGTGGAGTATAGGCTTTTTAAAGTGATACTTAATGATTCTTTGAATTTCCTCAATATCTGTTGTTATGTCTCTCTTTTAATTTCTAATTTCATTAATATGGGTTCTTTGTCTCTGCCTTTTGGGTAAGGGGTTTTCTATCTTGTTGAATTTCTCATAGAACCAGCTCTTGTTTTCAATGATTCTTTGTATTTTTGTCTGTTTCTAATAGATTGATTTCAGGACTGAGTATTTCTTGCCATCATCTCTTTGGAGTTTTTCTTCCTCCTCTTCCTCCTCTTCCTCCTCCTCATCCTCCTCATCATTACTCTCATCCTTGTCCTCCTCTTTTTCCTCCTCCTCCTCTTCTTTTTTTCCTGAACCCTTCAGGTATACTTTTAAATTTGTTTATATGGAAACTCTCCAATTCTTTATGAGGGGAATTAGTCCTCTATACTTTCCTATTAGCACTGCTTTCATAGTGTCCCATAATTTGGGGTAGTATGTACCCTCATTTTTATTGAATTCTAGAAAGTCTTTTATTTATTTATTTCTCCTTGAACCAGTGGTCCTGGAGTAGAATGTAGTTCATGTCTATCACAGGCTTTAATACACGATGATCTGGTAAGAAACATGGGGTAATTTCAATCTTCTTGTATCTGTTGAACCTCATTTTGTGACAGATAATCTGATAAATTTTGGAGTAGGTACATTGAGAGGCTGAGAAGAAGATATATTCTTTTGTGTTTGGATGAAACTTTCTGTATATAATTGTAAGGTCCATCTAATTTATAACTTTTGTTACTCTCATTATTTCTCTGTTTAGTTTCTGTTTTGATGACTTGTCTACTGGAGACAGTGGAGTGTCTGAGTTTCCTACTATATTTAAGTGTCATTCTTTCTGCTATTTAATCTACAATAATGTTTATTTTATGAATGTGGGTGCCCTTCCATTTGGGGCATAAACATTCATAACTGAGAGGTCATCTTGGTGGATTTTTCCTTTGATGAGTATAAAGTGCCTTTCCCGTTGTCTTTGGACTACTTTTGATTCAAAGTTTATTTTATTAGATGCTAGAGTAGCTACTCCAGCTTATTTATTAGGTTGGTTTGCTGGGTACATCTTTTCTAGCTCCTTTTTCTTAGATAGTATTCATCTTTGTTTCTGAGATGTGTTTCTTGTATACAGCACAATAATGAGTGTTATTTATACATGCATTCTGTTAGCTTGTGTCTTTTTATTGGGGAGTTCATTCTGATAATGTTGAGAGATATTAATGAACAACGATTATTACTTCCTGTTACTTTGATGCTGGCTTTAGTTTGTGTGTGTGCGCACACACACACACACACACACACACAC
>JADRCD010092102.1:0-10110 GCA_019843815.1 Montemys delectorum | reverse complement strand
ATATATATATATATATATATATACATATATATGTGTGTGTGTGTATATATGTATATATACATATATGTGTGTGCGTGTGTGTGTATTAGTTACTTGTATTTTATGTTGGAGACAGTCTCACTCTGTAGCCTTGATTGGAATTCACTATGTAGACCAGGCTAGACGCAGACTCACAGAGACCCCCTTTGTTTCTGCCTCCCTAGCTCTGGGGTTAAAGGCAGATGCCTAGCCCTTATTTTGTGTCCACAGCCAGCCCACAGCCAGCCCGCAGTCCGAGCCATGGAGGCAGGCATGTGGGTCAGAGGATAATTAGCGGGAATCAGTCCTCTACTTTCGCCCTTGTGAGCTCCAAGCATCGAATTTAGGAAAGCGGGCAAATCAGTAGACCCCTTCTTACAGATGGGGAAACTGAGAGTGTTATTATTTTGTCGTCCTCTCCCCACCCCCACCCCCCATCCTTGGCTCAGTCTAGAAGTTGGTGTGAAGATAAAAGATGACATTCTTGGTGCTTGGCTTGAGGTCAAGGTTCATAGAGGGACTACAATCATTGGTGGGTATTACTCGAAAACGCCAGTCCCCGACCCCGGCCCCCTACAGGTGGCAGTGGCTGAAGGCTTCCGGGAGGAGGTGACTCTCAAAGGCTCTTGGGGTTTAGGGGCGGAGAGGGGCGGCAGGGGAGCGGGGACCACCCGGAGGAGCTGGCGGAGATATGCAGAGCGCGCAGCGGGAGCGTCCGGTGACCCCAGGTGGGTCCCACCCGCCTGGCCCTCCGCCGGGATGCGCCCTGTTTCCAAGGCGACGGGGGCAGCGGCTCCCTTCGCGCGACCCCCTTTACGAGGCGCGCCATAAACCTCACGTGGCGACCCTCAAAGGCGACACCTGCGGGGTCGGAAGCGGGGCGGCCAGAGCGAGACGGGGCGGGGTGGCTGCTAAAGACCTGTGACATCCCCTCCCCCCAGCGTTTGGGACCGGTCGGCCCCTGTGCTCCACGTGGCTCTGCTACTAGGCTTCTAGCTGTTCCTCCGTAGCCGCCCGCCACCCACCTAACCCCCCTCCCCCGCGGCCTCATAGCCCGGCTCTTCTCTCAGTAGCGAGGGCTGAGGAGCCGAGGGTGGCAGTGAGCGGCCTCGGGCGCAGGTTGTGTGTGTGTGTGTGTGTGTGTGTGTGTGTGTGTGTGTGTGTGTGTTACTAGGCTTGGTCTTCCAGGGTAGGGTTGCCTGAGCCCCGCTCTCTCCTGTGCACCAGTGGGTCCCCGCTAAACATCTCCAATTACGCCGTGGTTTGTTTTATTTTGGTTAGACAGATCCTCATGTAGCCTAGGCTGGCTGCCAACTCTGCTAAGTAGCCAAGGCTGGTCTTGAAATTCCTCATCCTTTTGCCTCTATCTCTCCAGCGCTGGGATTATAGTTCTAAAATCACCACACCAAAGTGGCCTCAAACTCACAGCAACCCTCCTGTTTCAACATCTGGGGTTCCAGGTGCAAGCCACCACACTCCATTCTCCATTCCTGTGTGTTATTTTGAAGAGGCCTTTGATGGATCTGGTGAGAAACCCAAAAGACAAACAGGAAACGCACACTCAGTAAACTAGCCACTTACACCAACCCCAGGAGGTTCCGAGTTCCCGAACACTTACACCTGGTCTTCAAGCAAGGCGATCTCCAGGTTCCCAAGAGCCTTGAGAGAAGGGCAGGGTGCCCCACCCCACCCCCTGGCTTCCAATTCTCATACTTATAACCACATTTGCACCCTCACAGGTTTACAAACCTGCTGAGAAGTGCCCAGTACCCAGCCAGAGCCGAGCACCTTCATCTTGTCACACACATGTCCACAGACTCACTCGTGTGTGTCCAAGAGAAACTCCCCTGAAATACTTCCCTAAAGGCGAAGATTCCACAGCTTCTTATAAACTGCCTTGGGTCAGGGTCCTGGACTCCTCCTGTCCCTGTTCCCATTTCCCTCCATCTGTCTGTCTGTCTGTCTTTCTCCATTAGCCAGTCTCAGGGGGACCCGGCTTACTCCTGCCCAGCCCCCTTGAGTCATCCATCCGGTTCGAGGTGTGAATCCATCTATCTGTCTGCAACTACGCCGACAGGGAAGCGTCCCCCCTCACTGGGTCCGGTCCTTCATCTCAGCCACACCTACCCCAGAGGACCCCTCTCCCTTCCTCAGCAGGGCCTCTCATCACTCACCCCGACCCCCACCCACCCCTCCCTCCTCCTCCTATCTGTTTCCCTAATCTGTCAGTCAGTCTGTCTATACACCCATCCATCCACCCTTCCTTCCTTCCCTGCTGGGCCCCATCTCTCTCAACAATCCCTGTGTCCCATCCATCAACTTACAGACAGCCCTGCGCTGCCAGGTAGTCTCCTCCTGGCTGCTCATCTGTTTGTCTGTCCACCAGCCCATCCATCCATCTGTCTCCAGGCCCATCCATCCATCTCTCCACCAGCCCATCCATCACTCGAGGCACTTTTGAGTTCTTGCCACTGTTCGCTCTCTGGTGAAGGCTTGCTCAGCAAGCCCCGGGCTGGAGTGGAGTGTGTGTGTGTGTGTGTGTGTGTGTGTGTGTGTGTGTGTGTGTAACCCCTGCCCCAATGCCTGCTGTGCTGAATCCTCTAACTGTACCAAACCTGGAGCAGAACTGGGGAGGGAGGTGAGGGGTTGTGGGGCAGGTCTGGAGGATTCTCAGAGCCTTCAGACCCATGGTATGGCTTCCCTACCCTTCCGTTCTCCTGCCTCTAGGCTTCCACCCAGGCCATTGGCCTAGGTGTCAGGATTCAGGAAGTAGGTGACACCAGTCAGGTCCCATGCCAGCCTGGTGCCCTCAAGTAGGGTGTTAGTGATAAAAATAAGCTGAATTGCTGTTCTGCGGACCTGCCCCGGGCCCGGCATCTGCCCGGTTTTCACACTTCCGTGTCTGCCCCCACAAGGTGGGTACCGCGTTATTTTTATCCCCACTTGACATGGGAGAAAGCAAGGTTGGAGCTCACACCGACTGCTTCTACCTCTACAGTGAATGAGGGCCAGCCATGGCTCCATCTTCTGATCTGCCCAGGGGACACTGGTTTTTTTTTGGGGTGTGTGTGTGTGTGTGTGTGTGGAGAAACCAGACTAGAGAGAGGGCATGGGAGGCCCCCTGTGAAGTAGAGTTGAACTAGGACTGTCTATGTCGGAGGGACTTGATCTTTGCCACAGAGGTGTGGTAGAGCTCTAAAGCATGTTCCTTCATCAGTGCATACCTCAGTTTCCCTGCCTGTAAAATGGAGCTACAACAAATGATGAAATAAGACAATTTGGGAAAGCACCTAGAGTGGAAGGCCCCAGGGTCAGAGTAGAGGACTCTGGGACTCAGGTAGGGCATTTCCTGGAGACCACTTTTCTCCACCTCTGTGGCACTGGAAATCCCCCCTCTCTTCACTCTCTGAAGCCTCCACAGGCCCCTGGGCTAGATGCCAGGCTTAGTGCTAGGCATACCTGTGCCAAACTCACACGTCTCTTAGTGGGTGAGCTACTGTTAGCGTTGCCTGTGCCCGTGGGGAAAGAACAAAGTGGGGGAGTGCAGGGACGTTAGGTGAAGTTGTCCCAGGAGAGCTGAACCAGACTCTAGCCCTGAAAATGGAGGAGAGGTGAGTGATCCAGGCAAAGGGGACAGGAAGGGGCAGGGCCATTGAGAAGCAGGGTCCCCTGGTTTCTGCCTGTATTACAAATGTCTCGCGGCACAGGGTTTGTGGTGAAGCCACTTCCCTGGAGCTGACAGCCTGCCGGGGAGACCCGACAACACGAGAGACAGCAGGTTAGACTGATCTGGCCAGACTTGGAGTCTTTGCCGGGGCTCTGGAATTTTCTGGAAGCCCTGCCTCCTCTGTGGATCTGGCTCCTCTGTAGAAAACACAGGAGCTGGGGCTGGAGAGGTGGCTCAGTAGGTGACCTGAGTTCCATCCCTGAGACCCACATAGTGGAAGGAGAACAATTCCCACAAGAGGTTCTCTGACCTGACCGCCAGCCACACAGGCTGATGGTAAGCAGGCACCACAAAATGAATAGATGTCAAAAATAAATACAAGAAGCAGGGTGTGGTGGGTGGTGGCCCATGCCTTTAATCCTAGCACTCAGGGGACAGAGGCAGGCAGATCTATAAGAGTTTGAGACCAGCCTGGTCTACATAGCCAAGTTCTAGGCCAGCCAAAGCAACATAGTGAGATCTGTCTCCAAAAGAGAGAGAAAGAGAGAGAGAGAGAGAGAGAGAGAGAGAGAGAGAGAGAGAGAGAGAGAGAAAGGAAGCTTTGACAAGTTATTTCTCCACTGCCAGAGAAATGACATTTTGGTCTCTTCCCTCTCTCCCTCCTTCCCTCTCTCCCTCTTCCTCCTCTTCCTCCTCTTCTTCCTCTTCTTCCCCCACTTCTCCCTTTGTGCAAGTGCCCCTTTCTCTCTCCCTCCCTGACCCCCTCCTTTCCCCACAGTGATTTTCCTGGCTTTGGTCCTTGGGGCCGTCGAACTTGCCCACCCAAGAGCAGCTTCCCTGCCTTTAATATAATCTAATCTGGTTTAAATTGGCTCATTTTGCCGGCAGGGGAGAAATAACCTATTAAGCTTGATGTTGATTTCCTTATATTCCATACAGGTGGAGTGGGGTGTGGTCAGCTTGGGGTAGGAAGTCGTTTGAGGGTGGGACTCATGTTTTCCTGTGTAAATGGGGACAGACTTCCCACTTCTCACAGGTTTTGGATGATGCAGGATGGCGCCATGCTTCCCAGGCACACAGCTGAGTCAAAATCTCACGTGAGCTCCCCTTTTACTTTGCTCATTATGAAGCTGGCCTTGAACTCGTGGACTTGCAGCCCTGAGCAGCCGTGCCTGGTTTGACTTTACTGTTAAAAATACTTCGTTGTAGGCCTGACACTCTGAGCCTTGAGCAAGGACTGGAGTGATCAGGAAAGTAAGCCTAGCTGGAGGGCCAGGAGGATGTGAACAGATGGGGGTGGGAAGGCCTAGCGGAATGAGGGGCGGAGGCTGGAGGAGGGGGCTGAGAAACTAGACTGGAGGTGGGCAGAAGGCACCCTGGTGACCCTGGGGACTGAGCGGTGGCCCCGCCCCTCCCGGAGGCCCCGCCCAGGGCCCTGCGGGCAGGATTTGCTAAGAACCCACTTCAAAGGGTCCCAGGAAGCGCTTGCAGGCCCCAGAGGAAGCGGTGCAGCCTCTAATCCAGCTCTTTGGGGGGAGGGTTAGGGGAAGCCCCACAATTACACAAGGGTTTTGTCTTGTGCCACCCCCTTAAAATCTGGAAGCCCACACGTGAGTCTCCGACCCTCACCTCAAACAGCCATGTTCCCGGTGTGCGTCTGTGTGTGTGTGCGTGCCCGGGTGTATGTTTGCCCGGTGTGTGTGTGTGTGAGGCGGGAAGCGGGTGCTCAGCAAAGCTATTCCGTAAATCATCCCAAAGCCTCACCCGAAAAGCTGACCAACCAATTTCATTTTCCATCTGCCCTTGGAACGTGCGATCTTTTGAAAAGGAGGCTCTAGTCAAAGCCTGTGTGCGGTCCACAAATATTTGCTGAACATCTACTGTATGCCAGGCACCACTGGGGCCAGAAAGAGGGAGTGAATTAGATCCTGCCCCTCAAGGATCTCCCTGCCTAAGGGGCAGAGAGGGCTATAGTACACCTGGCCTTGGATCAGTCCTCCAAGGACAGTTGGTTGGCCAGTCACCCCTCAGAAGAGACCTGAGCCATAGAGGGAGGATCAGCTGAGGTTTAAGGCACATTGATCATAGACCCATTGGAGCTCCCAAGGGCATTCCTCGATCTCATGGAATGCTAGCCACTGCCCTGGAGGGTACACATCCTTTATTTTCTTATTTTACAAACCACACAGCTAAGTCGCTTATATCCTAAGCAGCAGGAGGCAGGTCTGCTGGACCACCACCTCTCCATCTTTTTTTTAAAAAATATTATGTATTTATTTTTTATTTATATGAGTACATTGTAGCTGTCTTCAGACACACCAGAAGAGGGCATCAGATCCCATTACAGGTGGTTGTGAGCCACTGTGTGGTTGCTGGGAATTGAACTCAGGACCCCTGCAAGAGCAAACCGTGTGCTCTTAAACCCCGAGCCCCCCCCCCCACACCCCCCCCCCCCCCCCCCGCCTCTCCATCTTAGCATCCATTTATCCACCCACTCACCCTTCCCTGAGCCCATCCATCCACTCATCTTACATCCGTTCCTCACTTTTTACCCATCCATCCATTCAACAAACTAAATCTGTCTTGGGTTCCCTTTGTACCTCAGGTCTCCATTCTCTGGTGTTTCGTGACCTGTTCAAGTGGAAAGGGCACAGCTTGGTCAGTATGCAGACAGGAATGTCCTTGGGTCTGTTGACTAACTCCTGTGGCTCTTGCTAGAGAGACTAAAACACAAGAATCAAGAGCTAAAGCCTTGCTTGGAGGACTTAGCAAGACACCTTCTCAAAAAAGAAGCTGGGTAGCAGGGGCGATGGTGGTGCACGTCTTTAATCCCCAAACTCAGAAGGCAGAGGCAGACAGATCTCAGAGTTGGAGGTCAGCCTGATCTACAGAGAGTTCCAGGACATCCTGGGCTACCCAGAGAAACCCTGTCTTAAAACAAAACCGTGAGTGTTTATGAAATGACTCCTGTATGCAGGCCACTTTTCTCTTGGATCCAGGGATGCAGATGTGTCATATTTAGCTCCTGCCCCAGGGAGAGAGTAGGGCTGGCTGGAGAGACCGTTAGAGGTTCAAGAATCTGAGAAAGAGATCCTTTGGCCCAGTTGAAGATCTTCATTGTTTTAGGAGAACTCAGAGGCTTAGGATTGTCCCCTGAAGCCACTAAGAGGACAGTCATTACAGTGACCTGGAAGTCCTAGTTGCAAACAACAGATCCGTCATTCCAGGTGGAGGTGCTGTGAGATTTAGAGACAGGGGAAGGGTACATACTGGGTCCAAACTGGCTGAGATCCAGTCTCCCACCTCCCTGAGCTTATTTCTCCCCCCTGCACGTATAAGGTGGAAGTCAGCGTGACACAGTGCTTAGCACTGAGCCTGGCTCGTAGTAAACCCTTCAGTTCCAGATCGCTCCAGTCGTCATCCTTTTTTGATTATATCTGGCTCTTGGTCAAAGGCAGATGCAGATCAAAGCTGGGTAGGGAAACGGAGGCGTTAACATTCTTGTGGGTGGTCCGCTTGTGCCCAGCCTGAAGCAGAGCCTAGCAAAGGTGGGCACCTCAGCCAGCAGGTGAGCTGGCAGGCTCTCTCTCTGGTTCCACCTGCCTGTCCTGGAAGCTTGGTAGGCTGAAGTAGCACTTAGGCCCCCAGGGCTCCTTGGGGCCTTTACTGGGTAATTCCATCTGCATTACAGCCGATTATGCCGCAATAAATACCACATTCCAGGGCCAATTTATGAGACTCACTAGGGAACTTTCCCCCTTAGCATCAGTCACCCAGAGCCAGTCAGGAGAGGGGAAGGGTGTGCCAGTGAGTGGGTGACTAAAGTGACTGCCTCTTGCCTGCCACTGCACAAATCTCTTTCTCACACCAGCCTCTGCTCATTGTACCTGCTGTAGATGGGCGAGAACACAGCCTGTGCTTGGCCCAGACTCCAGCACATTTCTCTTGGCATATGGCCCTAACATGGGGGCCTGGCAGCACCCTGGCGTGTCAGGGAGGATCAACTTTTGGGGGTATGCATAAAGTACATACATGGCACAAAGAGAAACATCCAATGCTACACAGAAACTAGTATTTGGAGAACTGGTGAACACCTCATTCACTAACACCTTCATTCATTCAACAAAAGTTTCCTGATAGGGGCTGGAGAGATGGCTCAGTGGTTAAGAGCACTGACTACTCTTACAGAGGTCCAGAGTTCAATTCCCAGCAACCACACGGTGGCTCACAGCCATCTATAATGAGAGCCAATGCCCTCTTCTGGTGTGTCTGAAGACAGCTATAGTGTACTCATATAAGTAAAATAAATAAATTTAAAAAAATTTCCTGATGAATATCTGGATGCTGGATGGGTACTGTCTGTCTTCTACAAACCTTTCTCTCTCTCTCCCACCCTCCCTCCCTCTTATTTTTCTTTCTTTCTTCCTTCCTTCCTTCCTTCCTTCCTTCCTTCCTTTCTTTCTCCTTCACACAGGGTCTCATGATATAGCCCTGGCCAGCCCAGAGTCCTCTATGTAGACTAGGCTGGCCTTAAACTCCAACAATCTGTTTGCCTCTGCCTCCGCAGTACTGGGATCAGAGGCATGCCTAGCCCACAATATGTTTTCTATTACTCAAATACTCAAAATATCATGTCAAACATATATAAGGTCTTATAGACAATGAACAGAGCTGAATATGGTACTGCACACCTATGATCCTAGAACCAAGGGAGGCAGGGGGAGGAGGATCAGGAATTCAAGGCTAGCCTCAACTACATATTAAGTTCCACACCAGCTTGGGCTGTGTGAGACCTTGTCTCAACAGTCAGATCCTGGGGCTGGAGAGAGGGCTCAGTGGCTAAGAACATTTCCTGTTCTTTGGAGAACTTGAGTTCGGTTCCAAGCACATACATCCGGTGGCTCACAACTGGCTGTAACTCCAACTCCAGGGGATCCCGTGCAGTCCTCTGGCCTCAGAGGCATCCAAAAAACACACACATACCAAGAAAAAAAAATCAAAACAAAACAAAAGGAACTGACAGGAAATCTTAACCCAAACCACAGGGTCTCCAGCCTAGCGTGTCCAACAGATCACTTACCCGCACCATGTGTATACTACACACATGTTCCATTTGTCTCGATACACATGCACGTGCCTGTCCACAGGACCTTGCTTGGCACACCACAGTCCCCACCTCCCCAGATGTGATTTCCTCTTGCTGAACCGCATGTAACCGTAATAACAGCTGAGATTTGACTCGAGGGTCTGAGTCCCAGTCTCTGTGGTTTCCACGAGCGACCTTATTTGATCTTCAGGGCGACTTTTTCCAAGTAGGTCCCTAGTGTCCCAAGGGAGCACAGGGAGGCTCAGAGGAGAAAAATGACTTGTCCAGACTTTGTCTGCTGCCCTCTGCTCTGCGCTCCCCGCTGCTGGGAAGTGTGTAGCACACTCAGGTACACACAGGTCCTCTCACACTCAAGCCCACAGTTACATACACATCAATACATCCACACTCCATATTATACACAAGGCGCTCACAGATTCCCACGCACTAACCCGTACGACCCGGCTCAGACCCTCCAGTACTTCATTCAGACATTCTCCCACATACATGTTCAGCCACTCTCATTCTCAGAAGACATAGCCTCCTCTCCCATCATCCCTGATCAAAGGCTTTAATTAACCCCAACACCTGTAATTAACCCTTTCTCTCCCCCTCCAGGGGAAATGTCTGGACCCGTTTCTCAGAAACAGCCAAGGCCAAGCTGGTGGGTAGGACCCTAGGAGGACCCGGTACCAGAGTGTGGGGCAGGATGACCAGGGACAGGCGAGTCACGGAGAGGAAGGCCAGGGACTAGGAGGTGGGCAGAAAGGTCTGTGGAGAACCAAGCCTGTTATAGCCGTTCCTTCTCCACTGGCCAAATGGTAACAGGGTAACAGGCAATTGTGGGTGGCCTGTCTGGCTGCTTAGTCCACTTCACATCCGTTTGTTTCACTGACTCTAGACGCCAAGCGAAAAGATGAACTCAGATTTGAGGAACCTTGGCAGAGCTAAAGGGTGGGTAGGAGGCAAACATCTCCAGGGTATCAAAACGTAATAATCTCGTTCTGTCATCCAGGTATCAGGGGACAAGGGTGTTCTGTTGGAATTCAGAGGCAGAGGTCAAGAGTTACCAATGAGGATGTGTGCTGGGTCCCAAATGGAACAGTGGTTAAAACAGATCGGGGCCCAGCTTCATGTCCTGCCTCTCTGACTGGTGAGTTTGGGGCATCGTAAGGTACCTTGGAACCTTATCTTCAACCCTCCACTCTAAAGTGAAGACGCCTGCAAGTCTGGCATGTTCCTAGAGGCACTACTCTTGGTATACAACTTAGAGGACCTTCCTGGGTGTGGCATATCTTCTGGAGGTCTCTGGAGGGAGTGTGTGTGTGTGTGTGTGTGT
>JADRCD010092089.1:0-11908 GCA_019843815.1 Montemys delectorum | reverse complement strand
TTTTTTTTTTTTCAGTTTTCCAAAGATACACTACTTACTCAGTCTCCAACCTACCGAGTTCCTAAGGACCAGCACAAGTGTCAAGGATGCACACACTACTTCTCATTTTCTGTCCTTTCCAGGAGACGGAGTAAAGACAGAGGAGAAGTGGTAGATTGAGAGCCTCGGTAGGGCAGTCTTCTTGAGTCCTTGGCTCCTCATTCCTTGGGCAATTTTTATCCCAAATAATCACATTCAAAATAAATGGTCTTCCATTTTGGCACATAGATCTCTAGCACTCCTTGGGTCCAAGAATGTTATCTAGCCTCTTTCAAAACACCTGGTTTCTGGAAATTATGAGATTTTATAAGCAATGTCTTATGATACCTAATCCTGATTTTGCATCCAGGGAGCATTTAGTTTGGATGAGTAGGTAAGCATGGACATAGCATGGTTATATATAAGCAACTCAAGAGAGGGTCAGCCATCAGAGAAGACGTCAAACAGAGAATTTAAGATGCAGCTGGGTAGGTTTTAGGGAACTTCTAAGAGTATGTTAGGTGGGCTAGGGAGAGGCAAAGGCTTTCTGAATAAACAGAACAGCAACTACAAAGGAATGTAAAAGTAGAAAAGTGCCACTTGTATACACACACACACACACACACACACACACACACACACACACACACACACATCCTCACTCAGAGTAACAAGTATGTGTTCTAATAATCATTTTCTGAAAGCAACAAAAGTAGAGGTTGAAAGAACTCTTATAAAATGACTTTCCATCATGAGTGGTTTACATATCATTGGTGTTTGTAGCACTGTTTCTGGTCTGATTAGTCTTTCTTTAAAAGAACAATGTAACAACCATTTAATTAGTCCCTTGTAAAACTCTGTTAAAGATTTATATGAAGCATTTCTCATTCCTTCTCTGGAGATGGCTTCAGTGAGATAGTTCGTTTAATTTCGGGGGTTGGGGGCAGACACAGGCAACTTAAACCTGTGGAGGTGGAGAGGGGATTTAGAGGAGAGTGTAAATCATTGGCCAGGGCCAGGGAGCTGGAGATACCTCATTTACATTAGGATGAATACCAGGTGCTGCTGGACATGACCTTATAAGGGGAGAGGAAATGTAACCTGGCTATCAGGACACATGACCTCCTCTGGTGTGTGTGGTGGGGGGCAAATGTTGGGGTATAGGGCTACTTGCCTCAGGAGCACAGGTCCCAGGGCAAGGGGTGGGCAATCCTAACATACCATCATATTGCTGAAAGTATGGCTCAGCTTGGCCCACAGATTGAAATCCTATACTGGCACCCAAGCTTTGTTTCTCTTAGCTCTGTGAATCTTAGAGACTGAAGTCTAGGAACACATTTGGAATTTGCTATCTATCAAAAATGTCCCATAGCTACTTATTGCAACCCCTTCCACTTTTCCATGCCCCTGCCCTTCTCATAGCAAGGTGTGTAAGGCCCTGAAGTTGGGGTGTCTGTCATGGATGAACTCTGACAAGGGAGGGGTAAGGGAGTAGAAGGTTCTAGCTTAGCCTTTTCTTGAGCTCTCAATTGTAATTAACATGTCTCTCATAAACATAGAGGACATTTTACTACTACACCTTGGAATCAAAGAAAACTTAAAAATTCTTAAATCTTCCAGCTAAAAGCTGTGGACATCATGCTCACACCCAAATGAGTGGTGCTGATGCTCAACTCAGACCCCCTCACCGGGTTGCACACCTATACTCTACCAGCTGAAGTTTCCCAATGTCTCCTTGATATTTTGTCCTTGTAGGGAGGGTAAGCCCTTCCACAGGGCCCAACCTACAGAGTAGTGTCAGGCTCTTGTCTAAAGAAAACAGGAAGAAGGCTGAAAGATGGCTCAGCTGTCAAAAGCACTTCCTGTTCTTGTAGAGGATCTGGGTTCTGTTGCTCGAAACCACATGGCAGCTCACAATCATCTATAACTCCAGTTCCAGGAGATTCAATGCCTTCTTATTGCTTCCATGGGCACCAGACATGCATATGGTATATATATACAAGTAGCCTGGCAAAGCACATCCAAACACATAAGACTAAAATAAATAATGCATTTTAAAGAAAATGGGAAGAATAACTCTGTAGAGACTTGCCTGTACCCAGGACCAGGCTCAGTATTTCCCCTCTTTTAACTTGCTTTCCTTGAAGCCTTTACGATGTCTCCTGAGTTTCATGCCATGGAAAAGCCACATAATTCCAAATCAAAGCTCCATTGCCTTAGGGTTTCCTTCATGCCCTATCCTGTGGGGAACCTTAGAAGTGGTCCATAATTTAAAGGGACCTCAAAGATGGAATCAACATCAATACCTGGCACTCACACCACCTCTTTGTTATTATACATTGGCAGACCTTACTAAACTATCTATTTAAACATACCATTGCCTGCATCCACTGATAACCAATCTGTCTCAGTCTGCCAGACAAAAGCTGAAGCATCTATAGCCACTGCCTGCTGGCTTCTAGAAGCATCATCAATGACTTTTATTTGAAGATAGAGAGCAGAGGAGAGAGGGAGAGTGGAGATTGGTTCCTTTGTTGCTGCCTTGTGCTAGCTCTCCATTGATGCCTGTGTTCACAGCATTGCTATTCATTCTCCTGGCTCTAGCTTTGAACCCCTCTTTTCACACTGATTCTTTCATTTTCTTGAGGGTGTCCCTGTCTTCCTCATGCCCATAATACCTGTTGCTGCTGGCTCTCTTCCTCCCTATATGAAGAGTGCCTTTATTCCATCTCCAAAAATTCCATGTTAGTAGGTTTGTTTCCTGCTAGACACTCTAATTGCTTTAGCTGATAAGTTGACTGAGATTGATTACTAATGGTTTCCTGTAGTGGTGATTTATAAAGAATTCTGTGATCTATTGGTAATGTCTGTCAGTGTGCAACTAGCAAGGGGTTCCAGGAGTGACATACTTTGGCTTTTCCTAAACTAGATGATTCATCTCTGAGATTACTTGGACAGTGTTGGAAAGTAGGGCAGAGTATTTGGACAACAGTGGAAATGAAGTGAATATATGAGGAAGTAGAGAGTCTCAGATCTTGGAGGGTTGAGCTCAGGGCACAACAGAAGACAGCTGACATGAGAGATCCAGTAGGTGCTCCCCAAAGCTGAGAGCTCTAAGATGAGTTGGGTATGAGCTGAGTGCAGACATCTCTCTTCTGCACATTGCTCCACAGTGCTGAGAGGCTCCCTGATGTCCTGTATGCCATGTATTTATAACTCATGAAAGATGGTGGTAGAAAAATCCCAGGAAAGACATTAGCTAAGATGAGTCCAGCACTTGACTTCCGCCAGACTGTTTGCAAAGAGTCAAGGGAAACAAGTTCATCTGATCAAAATCCACCATCTATATTCTAACTAGAGACTGAATCAATCAGAAACTAAGTAGGTTCTTTCCCTTTTAACTAATCAAAAAACAGTCATTGGCTTGCATCTGTGAATGCCTTCTAATCTTTCCTCCTTTTGGTCCTCTCCATGGAGGGCTGAACCTTTAATCCCAGTTATTGGTAAGTGAGGACAGGGCTGACTGCAATCTGAGTAGCAGTAGATGAATGATATCTGGCACTCCAATCCTTGCTTAGTCAACCTCCAGATCTGACCCCAGTAATTAGAAAGGAAACAGTCACGTTGTTTGTCTCCTGCCTTGCAAACCTGTTTCTTTCTTCTGTCTTTTTGACTCTGACTCTCATCTTGTGAGACATCCCAGATAATACTCTTTTCTCCTGTCTTACTTACAGAGATAGAGATAAAGAGACAAAGACATACAGAGAGAGAGAGACAGAGTGACAGAGAGACACAGAGAGAGAGAGAGACAGAGACGGAGACAGAGAGAGACAGAAAGATTAGATCTGGTAGGAGCCTTTGGCACCTCAAAGCCCACCCACAGTGACACACCCCACCAACAAAGCCACACCTAGCCCTTTCCAAACAGTTCCACTAACCAAGAACCCAACATTCAAATATATGAGCCTATGTGAGACATTCTCATTCAAACTGCGACCCCTGCTAATCTGCCTGACCACATGTTGAAAAGCGCCTGTAGAATTTTTATCTGCCAACTGCAACCTCTAGACTGTGTTCTATGTACCCAATCCCCAGTCCTGGTGAAGCCTTTCTTCATGGAGCCTTTAGGCCATCTAGGAGGGTTGGTATGCAAATAACTCTAACAGCAACCCAGGTAATCCTACTCAGTAATTGCTCATTCTTTGCTAGGTGGAATAGAAGGCTTCTGGGCTGCTTCTTGATTATTCTGGTCTCTTTATAACTCTGTATTTCTATTCACCCTTCAAAAACAAAGAAACTGGTCTTTTTCTGGCAAGAAGAGTAACTGTTTTACCCTCCCCTATACATCCTTCTGCAGCCCACAATGTCCAATGCCATAAGACCCCACTGCCCCAATTTGTTATTAAGGGGTGTCTCTAGCATGTTCTACTCCCATGTGCCTAGCAAAGGCTCTGTAGGGACTCATTAGAAGTTCATCAATAGACACACAGTGGAGTGAATGAACACAAGTCTTTGGGTCATTTCTTCTGCAAACACCTGGAAAGTAGCCCCTTTTCCTTCTGCCTAAACTTAACATGGTCTGGCATGATCCACATAGTTTGTCTCATCCCTCTGAGAAAATGGTAATACATAGTGATATCATTTTGTCTCTTTTATGAGGTGGTCATAGAGTTACAATAATCACAAGCTTCCCAGGGTCCAGACACTAAAGGGTGTACTTGCTCCCGCTATTGAAAGCAAATGAGCCAGTAATAAATCTCCAATTAGTGATAAGGAAAATTGATTGAACCTTTTTTTCTTCCTTCTCTTTGTTTAGTGTTCCCTGTAAACAAGGCTATGTGGCTGGCATTCAAGAGAACGGAAAATTGAATTTAAAGTCATTTAAAACTCTCCATGATTAATGTCATGCCAGACAAGCAATGAAAAAAGCACGTTAAAAGGCTACAAAAGTAATTCTACTCTTCAGCTAGTACAAGTTACCTTCCCAGATACATATGAATATACCATCCAGAGCCCTTTCCATTAAAGAGGTAGAGAGTAGTTCCTCATCTTTCCACACCCTGATGAAATATTCACATAGAATATACTTAGTGTGAACATCACATCAGATGCCTACAAGTGTTTCATGGCCTTGTGGGATGCTTCATGGGAACACATCCAGGTAGACCTGCTGTCAGAACCAAATAACAGCATGGTCCTACAGGCTTTAATTTGGTTGCTCTTTCTTTGATCTTAAAAGGGTGACATTAATTGTAGGGATTTGAATGAAAAATTCCCCCATAGGCTTATTTATTTGAATCCTGTTTCTCAGTTGGAAAGGTTTAGGTGGTGCAGCCTTGCTGAGGGACTGTCACTGTGAATGTGCTTTGGCATTATAAACCTCTCACCATCTCAGTTCACTTGCTCTGCTTCACCCTTCTCCTAAGAGATGTGAGCTCTCAAATTCTTGCTCTTGCCGGCCACTTGCTGTGCCTCCTTAACATGATGGGGTTTTATCTCCTTGGTCCTTGTAAACTAAAATAAATGCTCCCTTAAGTTGCCTTGGTTAGTGTGTTTTATCACAGCAACAGAAAAGTAAATACTATGAAAATACTATCCATCAGCTTGTTAGCAATTGATGGGATGTTGAAAATGAGACAGTGTAGACAGTAGCATCCATTGGGACCATTGGGAGTATGGCTATCGGCCACTCTTGTTCAACACGGTTCAGTTAGGATGCCTGACCCCTTCAAAACTTTGAGGCTTGAATATGAGAAAGGTGGCAACCCTGCCTCAGAGGGTCATGCATTTATGCAATGACTCAGTACTTTATTCACTCCTTCCAAGGTTATGAGGGTCACCTATGGGCAAAGTCTGCTGGGAACATGTCATTTTCTGTCAATATATGAGTCTGAATGAACTTTTTGTCACCTTCAGGCCAAGGTTCACAGCAAGCTCTGCAGTCACTGCTGACTTACATCGGGAAGTGATGATCCTAAGCAAGCTCTGCAGTCACTGCTGACTTACTTACATCGGGAAGTGATGATCCTAAGCAAGCTCTGCAGTCACTGCTGACTTACATCGGGAAGTGATGATCCTAGAAGAATTCTCGCCTACAGACACTCTTACTCCTTAGTGTTAAGGATATCTAGTCTATGTGGTCCTTTTTCTATACAATAGAGTTGTATTGGCTAATTTTATGTCAACTTGATAGAAGCTAGAATCATCAGAGAGAAGGGGATCTCAACTGACAAAATATCTCCATAAGACTGGGTTGTAGGAAATCCAGTAGGGCAGTGGTTCTCAACACTCCTAATTCTGTGGCCCTTAATACAGTTTCACATGTGGCGACTTGAACCCTAACATTATTTTGTTGCTAGTTACTACCTGTAATTTTGCTACTGTTATGGATTGTCATGTAAATTACCATTCAATTGCAATGTAAATTTCAAATTACCATCCTGATAGGCAGGATATCTGATATGTGACAGCCCACTGCCCCAACAAGGAGTTGCCACTCACATGTTGAGAACCAATGCTATTGGACATTTTCTTAGTTAGTGATTGATGAAGGAGAGCCCATCCTGTTGTAGATGGTGCCGTCCTGGGCTGGGTGGTCCTGGGGTCTATAAGAAAGCAGGCAAAGCAAGTTCATAAGTAGCAGTCCTTCATGAAGTCTGCATCATGTCCTGCCTCCAAGATGCTGTCCACTTGAGTTCCTGTCTTGACTTCCTCCAATAACTAATAGTCATGTGAAAATGCCAAATACTCCCTTTCCTCCTCAATTTGCTTTTGCTTGTTTTGGTTCACCAAAGAAAAAGTATCCCTATTTAGATCAAGGGTTGAGATTAAATATGGCTCCACAGGTAGTAGTATATCAAACATCTTTTATTCTCATTTCCTAGATTGCTACAATTGCATGGAAATAGTCCATGTGATCCCAATCTGTTCTCTTCAGTTGGCAGAATTAGAACAGTTATTTTAATTCAACACAACTCTAATACCAGGCTCTTCATCTTTGCATGGCAGTGTACTTCTAGTTGACTCCCCTCTGTCTGATTTCCCTTCTGCTGGCTCTAGGACCTCTGGCTTCCTTTTGTGTCTAGTCAGCACAAAGTAGACTCACAGCTAATTTCAGGGGAAGCCTGAACCTGTGTTTGGTTGAATGCATGGATGTGGCTTCCATCTGAGGATACAGCACAGTAACTATGTTCTGAAGAGTGGAGCCTAATGAGTGTGTCAAGAGGAAGGTACAGAGGAAATGATCCCAGAACAACCTAGACCATCAGAACACTAACACGGAATCCCTGTATCTTACCATCCTCTATCCATTGCTCCCTGTAGCATGTGCTTTTTTTTTTAAAATCACATCCTGTACATACTATGCATGGGGTGTACAAATGTCAATTTATTTCCTCCTGAGAATAAACATGTTGAGAGAAACAATTTTCCCAAGAGTCCCAAACTGGACATTGAAAACCCAATGACCACCCACAGTAGACTGTGTAAGTAAACAGATTGTAAACTCACACTAAGAATAAACGAGCTACAACCACAGACAACGCGATGAGTGATTACAACACAACCCCAAGGAAAAAGCCAAACCAACAGAATGAACAGTTTGTGACCCAATATGACCAATTTAAAATATGCAAGAGCCATCTCTGTTGTTTGGAATCACATGGGTGTTAGTATTTCCTCTAGGCTCCGCCCAACAGTTACCTAGCAACAGCCAAGTACTAGGCTGGCTTGTTATAAAAGGACTGTTTGGCCTCTCTCTCTCTCTCTGTCTCCCCCACCACCACCACCACCACGTGTTCCCAGTTGGCCTCTTCCCTTCTTTCTTTCTGTCCCTAGCTGTTTCCTTTCTTTTTCATGCCCCAAAATAAACTTCATTTTATACTGTAACAATTGTATGGCTGGTACATTGAAGGTGGGGAATGCCTCAGCATGGGCCTGCTAAGGCACCCCCTCCTGCCCCATCACTGCATTACAAAACATACCAATGGGTACTCAAGCAATGGCCAGAGATGGGAAGGAAACTACTGTATATGTAGTGGTCTGTTTATGTGGGTATCTGTTGGGTGCAGCGCTCACTGCCTCGGCCATGGAGTATTCTATCATAGCAGTGCCACAGGTGGCATCGCTGCTTGGCACACTGCACATGGGGCACCGGAGTACTGCTGGACAGTGGGGATATGAAAGAGATCGGGAAAGATGACCCATGTCCTGCCAGAGTTCCGGTACTCCGGCCAAGCGGACATGGGTTTCTGTCTGCCGTGTACCCCACTCTGCCATATGAGCATGGGTATTCCAGTTCTTCGAGAGTGGGTGGGAGACAGCTGAGGGGAGTCACAGGTTCTTGCTCCATGGGAGCTGCAGGCGACACTGGACACCACATAGGAGCTAAGGATTAATTGGGGGCCCTGCGGCAGTTCATTATGCCCTCAGATGGAAGGGAAAAGAGGGGCAGGGGCAGGGAGCAGTGGCCCAGTGGTTCAGCATGGCTGACACAATCAGGGAAGCGAGGTGACTCAGGAGTTCTCAGTCCTTAGGGCTGCAAATGGTGGTGCTGGATCATCATGGCACATCTAGTTAAAAGGAGGCAACGCACGGTCATAAGATGTTTTATTGTAGGAGGAAGAAAGAGAAGATAGAGAAGTAGAGGCTGGCCATGGCCACAGCTGGCCATAGCCACATGGAGAGAGAGAGAGAGAAAGGAGAAGGAGGAGAGGAGAGGAGAAGAGGAGAAGGGGAGAAGAAGAGAAGAAGGGAAGAAGGCAAGAGAGAAGGGAGAGGGCAAACCGCCTCTTAAATGGTGGGGCAGGGCAGACTTGGCTGTGGTCAGATGATTGGGGGTAAGGTCCAGCTAGAATGCTGGGAGCTTGGGGCATTGTCTGTGTGATATCACATACCTCTCCTGTGGGGGCTGTGGGGGTTTGTGACTGAAACAGGAGCCAGGGGCCCAAGAGGCATGGCCTAACACCTTCTGTCCCATGCAGGCAGACATTACCACCCACCAGATCTCTGGAGTTCCAGAACTGTTACTTGACTGGGACCAGGTTGCCTGAACAGACCACTGCCCACAGATGTCGGCAATCTAAGTGTGTTTGGTTTGAAGTAATTCGTTGAATTGCATACTGTTGTTTTTTTTATGTAGTTTGTACTCTGAGAATAGGTATAAAAGTAACTTTCATGCTTCATAAAATTATCAGGAGCTCTCCTCTCCCTTACTTAAAGCGCACCATTCTAGTTGCCTATTGCATCTCATAAAAACATCTCACTTTATGTAAAGGGACATTTGAACACAGCAGCTGGTTCTTGCCGGTTTTGCAGGGCACTGGCCATCCATCCCTGCAAGGAGACCTCATAACACAGGCAGCATGGAAGAGGTCTACCTTTTTTTTTTTTAATGTTTAAAAGTTTATTTATGATAGTTTATGACTTTGAAACAACAGTCTCTTCCCACTAATTTACTTCTGATCACAGCTCCCCTCCTGCCAGTCTCCCCCAGTCTGTTCCCTCTCCCCCCTGCCCTGAGAAAGGGGAGATCCCCCATGAGTAGCAACCTACTCTGGCTGAAGAGGTCTATCTTGGAACACACATTGTCTGGGCTTAATTCCAGTTCAACCATGTACCAGCTGTGTGGCCAGATTATTAACCTTTTCATACCTCAGTTTACCCAGTTGTGAAGTTCAATCTGTTAGAGTTATGATACTTGAAATGAGAAAACATCAGTAAAGTATGATGAAGAAGAAAACTCAGTTTATAGGATATAATTAATCACCAGCTGGCTTATTTTCATTTTCTTGGATACATCATGTTCTTTTTGTCCCCAAGGACAAAAGGAATTTCTATATTCTATCTTCTTTTCTTTGGATGCCTTACTTTATATCAACAAAACATTGCAAAGCAACCTCCAATCATGTGACAGAGGGGTTTCACTTTGACAAGTAGTTCACAGTGATTTGAATTCAGAATTTAAATTTGACCCCAAGCCTAGGTCTCATTCTGTGTTCACACATTTCTTCTTTGAAGGGAAACCCAGTCTAACTGATTTTTCTAAGTTTTCTTGTGGCATCAAAGTATAAGACAGGATGGATTCTGATGAATTGAAGAGCTTTCTGGAATTGACAGGGCTCTTCAGTAAGCTTTCACTTTGGTTTAGGGAACAATCTGTAACTGCTCAAGGTAACATAACAAATGTATGCTCTGCCACTGGGTTAGAGGAGCTTCTGTACAGAATGGCTAATTGCCAGGTGGTTAGGACAGAACAATGAGACCTGTGTGGGCTGAGCTGCTGGGAAGACTCCCTGTAGAGCTGGGGACAGCGGCTTTGAGACTAGGTAGACAGCTATACAGCATGAACCTAATAACCCTGGGTGGTGTGGTTGAGGACAGGACTGTATAGCAACCAGGCTGGCCGGAGCTAGTATTTATCCAACAGAGTAAAGAAAGATTTGGTTGGAAAGTTGGGGCTATCAGGATCTGGAGAAGGATGGAAGCTGGAAAGGAGGTTGACTTGATTACTGATTTATATTTTCTGTTGTTTATCTTGTGTGTGTGTGTGTGTGTGTGTGTGTGTGTGTGTGTGTATTTGTCTGTCTGCCTTTCAGCCTGTCTGTGTGCTAAGCCTGCCTAGCAGTCTCTCTACCCCTCTAGCAGGTCCTTTAGTACACAGTGCCATGACATCACTGCAAGCACATTGATCTCTAGAACTTTGTTGTTTTGCAAACCTGAAATGAACAGCTCCCCTTCTCTCTCTGGCTCCTGGCAGTTGCCATCCTATCCTTTCTCTTATGAGTTGCCTGACTTAGGTGCTTTACACATAGGCACGAGGCCATCTTGCTGTGGGCCTTGTCAATGATTTCTTAGTTATATCACCAAAACCACAGGCAATAAAACAAAAAATAGAGAAGGGAGCTATTGCAGACCTAACCCTTTCTGCACTGCTAGGGAAATGATTATGAGACTGAAAAGGTGAAGCTCTGGAGTGGGAGAAAAACATCTGTAGAGTATCTGTCTGAAAAGGGTTAATATCCAACATAGTTAAGCAATGTCTCTGACTAACAGAAAAAGAAATAATTTGAAATAAAGCCCTCAATAGCCAGTTTTTACAACAAGCATAGGGTCAGAATAAGTTCTTAAAATGCATACAAATGGTTAGTGGACATTAGGATGCTTCTCTAATCATCAGGAAATGTAAGTCAAAACTACCAGGTATTCCCTCAAATCTATGAGAGGATCATACACAAAACCAGAAGGACACAGGTTGGTGAGGGGGTAGAGCAGTTTAGACACGTGGACACCATTAGTAGCTTATAAAATAGTGAAGCTACTGTGAAAATGGTAAGGAATTTCATTTAAAAGTTAAAATACAGCTATTGCATACTCTAGCATTTCAACTCTGGACTATATATTCACCAGAATTGAAACTGGAATCTCAGAGGCCTGGAGAGAGGGCTCAGTGGTTAAGAGGAAGTAAAAATGCTTTTGCAGAGGTCCTGAGTTGGGTTCCTAGGACCCATGTTGGGTGGCACACATTCACCTGCAACTTCAGTAATATAGAGTCCTCTTCTATCCTTCATGGGAGTCTTGTTCCTATGCACACATACCTCACAGATACACAGAATCAAAAATAAATTAAAATCTTGAAAGCAGGATCTTAGATTTCTGCATCCTTATATCCAGTGTGGGATGATTGAAGACACTCATGACATGGAGACTGCAGATAAATGGATCAAACAATTAAGACACATATGTAATATATATATACATATATGTATATATATATAATATACAGATATATTAAAACTGGAATCTCAGGAGCATGGAGAGAGGGCTCAGTGCTTAAGTGGAAATAATGCTTTTGCATTATTTTTCATTCTTTTTCATTGTGTATGTATACATA
>JADRCD010092086.1:0-21276 GCA_019843815.1 Montemys delectorum | reverse complement strand
GCTATTGGGGTTCTCTTCAGGAAATTTTCCCCTGTGCCTATTTGCTCAAGGTTCTTCCCCACTTTACTTTCTATTAGTTTCAATGTATCTGGTTTGATGTGGAGGTCCCTGATCCACTTGGACTTGACCTTTGTACAAGGCGAAAGGAATGGGTCGATTTGCATTTTTCTACATGTTGACCGCCAGTTGAGCCAGCACCATCTGTTGAAAATGCTGTCTTTTGTCCACTGTATGGTTTTAGCTCCTTTGTCAAAGATCAAGTGACTATAGGTGCATGGGTTTATTTCTGGGTCTTCAATTCTGTTCCATTGATCAACCTGCCTGTCACTGTACCAATACCATGCAGTTTTTATCACGATTGCTCTGTAGTACAGCTTAAGGTCCGGGATTGTGATTCCACCAGAGGTTCCTTTATTGTTGAGGATAGTTTTGGCTATCCTGGGTCTTTTGTTATTCCAGATGAATTTGCAAATTGCTCTTTCTAAGTCTGTGAAGAATTGAGTTGGAATTTTGATGGGGATTGCATTGAATCTGTAGATTGCCTTCGGTAAGATGGCCATTTTTACTATATTAATCCTGCCAATCCATGAGCATGGGAGATCTTTCCATCTTCTGAGATCTTCTTCGATTTCCTTCTTCAGAGACTTGAAGTTCTTGTCAAACAGATCTTTTACTTGCTTAGTTAGAGTTACACCGAGGTATTTTATATTATTTGTAGCTATTGTGAAGGGTGTTGTTTCCCTAATTTCTTTCTCTGCCTGTTTATCCTTTGTGTAGAGGAAGGCCTCTGATTTGCTTGAGTTAATTTTATATCCAGCTACTTTGCTGAAGTTGTTTATCAGGTTTAGGAGCTCTCTGGTGGAATTTTTGGGGTCACTTAAGTATACTATCATATCATCAGCAAATAGTGATAATTTGACTTCTTCCTTTCCAATTCGTATCCCTTTGATCTCCTCTTGTTGCCTAATTGCTCTGGCTAGAACTTCAAGTACAATATTGAATAGGTAGGGAGAGAGTGGGCAGCCTTGTCTAGTCCCTGATTTTAGTGGGATTGCTTCAAGTTTCTCTCCATTTAATTTGATGTTGGCTACTGGTTTCCTGTATATTGCTTTTACTATGTTTAAGTATGGGCCTTGAATTCCTGATCTTTCCAAGACTTTTATCATGAAGGGATGTTGGATTTTGTCAAATGCTTTCTCAGCATCTAGTGAGATGATCATATGGTTTTTTTCTTTGAGTTTGTTTATGTAGTGAATTACGTTGATGGATTTCCGTATATTGAACCATCCCTGCATGGATCTTTTCGATTTTCCCCTTAGGTAGCTTTCATAGGAAACTTTTTACAACTTAGTAATAAACTCTATAATCACTTCTCTAAGTGTCTTATTTTCCTGCGACTTCCGACTTCCTACTAGCAGGCTGAAAAGTTAGAGCCCAGCAGTTCCTGCTGAGATAGAACAAAAGCTATTATTTACTTAATCCTTTGTGGCTTGAGGAAGAGGTGCTAAGTGCCAGAGACTGCAGTTTCTGGCCTCAGAGGATCACAGAAGGCAAGTCAGCTACAATAGCATAGTAACTTAGACTTAGATAAGTAAACTTTTTATTATACAGCAACCCTAAATATCTCGTAAGACTGAGTCTTACCCCCGCCTACACTCTTCACCCTCTGCTGCCTCGAGAAGAACCAACAAGGAAGAAACACCCAGTCGGGGCTGGCTCCCGGCAGTTTACTACTTCTTTATCAAGTACAGCCCAAAGCCAAAGGCTCCTTATGCCAGCAGTGATTGTCCTTAATTAACAAGGACACCCACTGTGTCCATGCCAGCCCTTGGGAAAAGGCCAGCAAGCACACTGAGAGAGATCAGATTCATCTGGGTCAGGTGAAGGGTTCCAACGAGGCCTACTATTCTGTCAAAGTGATCCTTATGTCCTGGACCTAAATTCAGTTCGGTCCTCCATGAGATCTGTGTGGTCCCGTGACATGGCAGGGGTTTCTTCTCCCTAGTACACTGACATTTGTGCTGGCCCCAGGGGAATTTCTTAGAGGAGAGCAAACTAAATTCCCACCTTCAATTACTTCCCACATGTTCTTGCTTGCCTTCAGTCTCCTTTTACCCCGACCATTCCAAGTACAAGGCTCATTAACATGTAACTACACCCCGTAGTCTGGGCTGTTATGTTGCCTTTAAAAGAAAGCTTTTGAGTGCATTCTTCCCATTACTTCCAATGCCCTGCATCAGAAGTCTATGGTTTTTTGGTGTTTTTTTTTTTTTTTTTTTTTTTTTAACGTGAACAACAAAATCTTCTAATGTTTTTGGGAGACTAGGTCCCTTAAAGCTCCCTGAAAACAGGCTAAAGTCTCTACTTAACTCAAGAAAACACATCAGAAAGCTAGAGAGTCAAGTCAATGAGTACAGTGCTTCCCTAGTATGCACAAAACCCTGAGTCTGATCCCTGGCACTGTATAAACCAGACAAGGTTGGCACATGCCAATAATCCAAGCATTTAGGAAGTGGAAGAAGAGGATCAGACGTTCAAGGCTATCCTCAGCTACAGAATGTGACCAATTTTGGCTGCATGAGATTTTTGTCTCAAAACCAATCACCTAAAAAAACACAACAAACAAAATCCCACAGACCGCTTGCACTTTAGTGAGCTTTTGCTGCTCTTGAATAGCCTTGAATGTGGAACAACAGTTACCAACCATGGAAGAGATAAGCCAACGACTCAATGAGCGTCACAAGCACAGACCAGGCTACGAGGGAACACATGGAATGGTACGTAATTTTTCCCTGCAGGTCTCTCTCTCTTCTTGATGAAATACTGCCTGGGCTGGGCCCCACAGGATGGTACAGAATCAGAACTGCTTCTCCTTCATCTGGCCTGCAGACGCACCCCTCATCCCTCCCAGCAAAGAGGTCATGTTGTAAAAATGCTTGTTTTAAATTTTTTTGATGGGTTTGGAGTTCATGATGCCTTTTTCTACAAAGATATATACAAATGACGCCAGAGTGTGGGGGCTGGTCATCCACCACCTAGTTATCTACAATGTACTGCATCAACATCGCCCATAAATGAAGTCCACCAGGCTTCTCCCTACTGGTAAAGTATCCTCAGCCAGGTGTCCAGTGGCAACCATTTACCATACACAGTCCTCTTCCTCATTAAGTCCCAGCAATTCTGCAATTGGTCTCTCTCTCAACCCAGTCCTTGTGTTCCGACCTCCACCCCACCCCCAACCCTGTCCCAGGGCCTTGGGCCAGAGCAAGCCCTATCATAAGCTGCACCATAGCCACCAACACAGAATTTGGCCAGTTTGTCTTTTGTTCCTTTCCCTAACCTTCCCTCCTGACTCTCTCTGCTGAATTTGGATTTTCAATAGCTCACCATTGCCTACAGACTGCAGTTCAAACGGGGCCATCAACGATTAGAGGCTAGGTCTCCATCTCCCTTCTCAGCATTTCCCCAGCCACTGCTTTCTAAATGTCCAGTCGTAAAGTCCTCTCAGCTCTAAAAGTTCTTCTGTGTGGCTTGTGCTGTACTTATTAGTATATGTGAGCTTATGCATCCATTTGTGCACTTGGGCGTGGAAGCCAAAGGTGGACATCAGGTATCTTGCCTTGATTACACTCAATCAATTTTTTAAAGTTTCTCATTGAACCTGAAGCACATCAGTTAAGCTAGGTTGGCTGGTCAATGAGCCTCAAGAACGCACTTACTTCCGTACCCCCACGCCCAACACCAGGATTACAGACACACCCAGCAGTCTAACTTGTGAACCACCTTACCTTTGTTGCTACTCTTGCTGACGCCTCTAACCCAACCTTGGCCTACAATTGCCTACCAATTCCCTACCAATTCCCTAACACAAAGCTGTTCTTTCCTAGCAGCTCTATTCTGGCAGCTTGTTGTATTTGCATTCCTAACAAGTATGGAATTACCTACAGTGGGGCCAATGGGCTGCCTCAGTAGAAAACACACGTCCTGAAGGCAAACCATGTCCTGCTGGTATCTGCTTTGGTTTCAAACATAAACAGCATAATGTTAGGTTCCTGTCTTTGGCACCTAGCTGCATAAGTTAATCTTTGAGTCTTTCCTTATGTAGAAAAGTACTTCAAAATTTGGTTTACAGAAAGAAGGATGCAGAAAAAAAAGTCATATAAAAACCTACTACTTTGTTAGCCAACTTAAATATATATATGAGAGTTAGGAGGGTTGATAAGCCTGCATGGCTCAATAATGCTGAAACTAACAGCTAGGAGTTATCAAAGCAAAACCCTAGTGCCAAGTATGGGATATCTCTCTAGATATAATGTTTCTGGGCACTGTGTAAAGATTATCCTTGTATTATTCAAATGCTGATTTCTTGGCCCCCATATCTGGTCAAAATCTGGACATGGCATTGTAATGCTTATTCTAAGAATCTCGTATCTTAAGTTTGTGTAAACACTGCTCCCCATTTATTCTTGGACTTATCCATAAAAACTGATCAGCCAATGGCTGAGCAGAAGAGAGAATAGGGCTGGGCTTCCACCAGCCAGGGAAGGGGAGACAGAGGAGGAAGAAAGAATTCACCACAAGGTCCAGAGAGACATCACAGAAAAACACCTGAAGCCCAGAGAGCCAGACCAGTACTAAAATATAATATCTTGGATATTTTGGCTGAGGGGTAGCCAGATTAGTTTGGAGAATTAGATTAATGACTGCCCAGGTATTGTGCAATAACGCTTAATTAAATAAATCTAAGAGACTCAAGCCTCATTCATTGGGAACTATCCAGGGTTAGAAAAAAACTGCTACTTTTAAAAATGCATTTACATTTAGCGTCCCATATGGGGCACCAACTATTGGAGTGTTTATTTTTCTGGGGGGATTAATTCGCCTCCTTTTACTCCTGACTTTCTATTGGGGTTTCTACCCCACTTCTTGTTTGTACATTCCTGAGTAAACAACACAGAAACACTGAAATTTATTAAAAAGCTGTTGGCACTGAGCTGGGCAGATTCTGGCTATACTAATCCCTCCACCTTTTAAATACCCATGCAAATGTCAGTCACTTGCCAATCTGATGCCTCCCAGGGTGCTTTTGCGCCATCACACTGTCCTCAGGGTGCACTTCTCTCAGCCACGTGCTCCTGGTCCATCCTGTCTCCTTTCTCCTCCCCCGAGATTTCTGCCCATCTTTCTCTCTCTACTGCCCAATTGCAGGCTCTACCCTTTCATTAACCACTTGCATTAAATTGAGGAGCAAGGTTTACACAACAAGGACCAGTACACATGAATGGACTCATCCGGACAGCACCCAGATCTTGGAGTTCAGAATTTAGTATCTGTATACTAACCCCCAACATACCTCCTTATGGTCAGGGAGGTTCCCAAACTTTCAATACAATAGAGATTCTTGCCATTCTTCCTAGCTGCTCTTGAGAACTAGTTGATAGACCCTATGACTAAAGACACCACACACATTGGTTATAAGATACAGAGAACTCTAAGTGGATCTGAGCTGCAGGTTTCCTCCTGATAGCTAGCTTTCAGAGTATCAGAAGATACAATGTAAGTCAAAAAAACCTATAAACTACAATACCAACCTGCCAAGTAAGATATGCCACTAGTGTAACCATGGTACAACTGTTATGGGGGCAGGCAAGCACTACCCCTGGTTTTCAGGCCTATCCCACAAGAAGGAATCCATGCCTGGCACTATAAACACAGTTAAAAACTCGTGGCTGAAGTTTTACACCCTAGTGAAAACTTACCACTATTGTTTAGCTAAACTGACACAGTATCAAGCTGCTTTCTAAAAAAAAAAAAAAAAACGTTATTAATAAAAGGTAACAAATAAAAGAGTTGCTCCAGCTACTAAGTTACAGTCAAGGGCTTAGCTCTCACAGGACATCCACACCACTCCGTCCAAAGTTCCAGGAACCATGCAGAAAGAAGAGAAGACTGTTAAGAACTGCAAGACAGGGCGCTCTATGAGGCTAGTTGTGTAGGTATGACAGAGTCATTGCAATTGTAACCTCCAGCAGCAGCAGATGCCAGCTTACACTAGTGGGCCTACACTAGATGGGGCTTGTCAAGAGCCAGTCACCGATTACGGAGCACACGTGACTCAACTTTCCCTGCTCAACTATGAGCTACTGATGCATTCTGGGGGAGTGCAGACATTGTCTTCAACTGTGTGCCCCGATGAGTTCACCATGCTCCAGTGATTAGCAGCAAATCTATAAACACACAAGTAGTCCTAGTTACACTCTGGGTCACAACACCAAAGTCCAGGAATGTGTAAAGAGGACTTGTAGGGAGCCGGTAAGAGATGTGAGAGAGGGATGAGAAGAAGGTGACAGTGATCAGAATGTAATATATAGACACATGTGAAATTATCAAAAGAACACATTTAATAAAAGAAAAAGAAGCTGGTTTAAACATTGGTTCCCAAAGCCAACTGAATATCAGAATCACCAGGAACTTTAAAAAACATGGAGAAGGGGCATGACTACCCTCCGACCCCAAATGATTCTCATCCTGAGGCAGGAAAGAAACCAGAGTCTTACAATATTCATAATGGGATATAGCTGAATACGGGATGTTAGTATGTCAGGACGGATAGGAGCAAACAGAGCAATTGATTTGGGAAAAGGGAACATCTAGGCAAGTGCCCTGTTATCTCCCCAATCCCAATCCAGAGCAAATAAACTGCTAGCAAGTGTGCTTGCCCAAGCCAGGCTTCTAAGACACTACCTGTAAAAAGTCCAGAAAGACCTGTGCCTCCCCCAAGGGTTAGCAAGTTTCATTACCCAGTATCGTTACTATTGAAAACATAAAATGGCAAGGGACCTCGCACACAGTTGGCGACAAAGACCCTGACGGCTGCAACACTGCCAATATTAGCTATTCAAAAGGTAGCTCAGCTCCCATGAGACTGACAATGTCCAGTCTTTCCAAACCAACAGGGTCTTTCCTTCTTATTGGTCTATTATTTTTCTACTAAGATTTAGGTGCACAGCCCTACTTCCTGTTGCTAACCGATCTTGGGATAAACACATGACAAGGCCAGGGAGCCACACCCAGCCCGCTCACCTTTAAGATAAAACCTTGGTGTGTGTGCCCTAAGCTGGTGTTCTTAGCTATGGAAGGGTTTATCTAATTTCAGAGTTCTGAAACTCACACTCATAGGTGACAGCTATAGAAATGATATAAAGCACAGCACCATCGTGCGACTCCTAAAGTTTGGAAGCATCCTGCTTCATTAAATAAAAACCAAGCCAAATGTGGCAGTCTATGTCTAATCCCAGAACTTGAAAGCCTGAGGCAGGAGATTCAACTTTACAGACAGTCTGTGCTATATACCAACCCAACACACACACACACATATAGGCACACACACGCACACACACACACATACACACACATACACACACACACATACACATAGGCACACACACTCACACACACACACACACATGCGCGCGCACATACACACACAGGCACGCACACGTGCACACACACACAGGTGCACACACACACTCACACATACAGGCACACACAGGCACGCACACGTGCACACACACACAGAGGCACTCACATACCATCTTTTTCTCTCTCACAGTCTCTCCCCACACCCTCACCCTCGAGCAGGCTCAGGCACGCACACACACAAAGGAAAATTCAGTACTAATTTCTTCCAGTTCAGACGTTCTCTAACACATGAACACCAATCACATGTAAAAAGGCTTGCTGTCCTGTTAGTCAAAGACTACTGGAGATCACATAAAACCAATCCAGTGAGGACAATAACATAAATTCCATCATATAACACACCACAGCAGAGGTACGGAAGCTTAACACAGACAGCCTTCAAGTTGCACATTTTAATTTACAATATTTACCAGTAAAAAGGATTAGTTACAAAAAGGAAAGCTGTCTGTACAAAATAAGTTTGTTGGTTTTTTTTTTTTTTTTCACATTCATAAAGAGAACCCCCTGTGAATTCTTACCTTGGGAGTCAACACTCAAACAGCTCACTTTGGTAAAACTATCCTGGAAGGATAATAAAATCATCAGCTTCCTAATCATGTCCAGGAGAAAGAATTTTATGAACATTTGCTTGTACAGAAAAGTCGTCCATACGTGCAGACCCTTAGAAAAGCTAGTGCTCCCAGGAGTCAGCTGAGGACCGGGACATAAAATAATCTCTCGCTTGCTCTACTGGTAGTCCTTTGCGAACCTGAGCCTCCACCTTGCACAGGCGTGCACATGCAACGCCATAGGGAGATCTGTTCTTACAAACACCCATTTAATTACGGCCTCTGGTTGGCAGGAGAACCGGGTGGTTCAGGGTCAGCCTCTCTCCACCCAACAGTTTATCATATAAATTAAATATGGAGAGGTACAAACTTATGAGAAAGGGAGAGCTCTTTTTCAAACCCCCACTTCCTAATATAATACACATCACAGTTTTAATGAGCAGAGAAAGACAAGTCACACTGTTAGAGTACATTTCCTCAAAGGAAAAACCAAAGTATCAAAAAGCTTCAGACATCACCCAGAGCATACCGGCCACATCACACTGCAGCCAGCAGTCTGATTTCAGAATGACAACATAAAGTAACTATATAAAGCACTGTAGCCTTCAGAAAACTTTATTTAGTGATAAGCTGAGCTCTGCTGGCAAAAGCCCACCTATAAAAAGGGAGTAGGTCTGATTCACAAAGTGTTTACATGCATGACCCAAGATGATAAAGACCTTCAAACGGAAATGATCCTAAAGCTACTGGAACTTCTAATTATGAGTAACTCCATCAGATGTGCCTCTATTAGCTTTAAAAACTGATCGACACACATCTGAAGAGCTGTACTGCCCTTACCAGTAACACAAACACTTGACCAGAAAAGGCATGGGACAAAAACAACAAAAAATTGAGAGTCTGACACTCTCTTCTCCACCAACTCAGTGAACACACATCCCCAGTAAGGATGAAACGGAATCAGTGCCCCGAAGCGTGCCTCCGGGGACGTGTGTCTTGCCAATGTGATCAGGAACCTCCTAACATAACACAGCCCAGCACAACTGCTCTGGCCACACAAAGCCAATTCACTCCACAGAAGAAACACAAAGGGATCATGTTTAAACCCATTCTCTGTGTTAGGAGCAACTCCACTCTGGTTTTGATCACTTGGCTCCGAGGGAGAAAAGTGCCTAGCAACAAGTCCTATACCTCATTACTCCCAGTCTGGGCCATCACTGACTCAGTGGTGCCTTTGTATATAAATATCTGAGAAAGCGGCAAATGGCGGCACTGCTGACAGGTGGATGCAGGCCCCACAGCAGAGAAAGCTCTTCTGCTGCTGCTCCAATCTTCTCCCTACTGTTACAGTCCTGCCCGTGATGGCTGAGAACAATGTGTGAACCAACTCTTTGTGACCAAGCTTTGGCAAAAGTCAGTAAGTTTGTCAAAGGCAAAACTCGTCTATGGGCAACACTAGCGGCAACTCTGGGGACATGTGTGTGCGAGAGGAAAGGGTCCTTTGACAGGATTTGGTTAATCAACCCCGCTTGCCCAGCTCATTATTCAGATGGAAGGGGAGGAAGAGAAGACACCAGAAAATGAGTCAGTTTTGAAATCTGCACAGCTGATATTTGTTCTTCATAGCAGTAAGGACTTGAATGAGAATCATGAAACTTGAGGAACACTTGTATTTTCCTTGAGGATTTAAAAATGTGTCTTGTACCGAAAGACTACATTCAGTGTGGGTCAGGTCCAAGAGCAGCAGCAAGAGCTCGGCCATTAAGCGTGCCCAGCACTGGGAAGAGACTGTCATTGGCTTAGCATGGCTGGTGAGTAGGCCAGGGCTGCTCCTCACTGGTCTCCAAGTCGGAAGCCCTGGCCCCAGTTGTGTCTCCCGCCTCCGCCATTCTGATCAGCAGCTCGCCTCATGCTAGCAGGTGGCACACCAAACCCTGACACCCCTCCTCTCCTACTGGGTAGCCAGCGGTACCTGGAGTAGAGAGAAGAAAAAAAACAAAGATGAGAACAAAGTCACTTGTATGCCATCTCCAGTCATTTGGAACATCTCCCTCTCCTGGATGTTCCAGGACGTTTGTCACATTGAAAGAGGCCAGGGACACAGTCTTCTTTAGGATTCTTTTCAGCACTGACTGCAATGCCCTGACCACAATCTGCACTTGCTTTTCATGTTTCTTAACTTTATCAAGCTTTCAGTTAAATTCACCATTTTCCCCACTGATTATAAAAGTAATTCATGCAGAGCAATATGGAAACAAACAGATTACAGCCACAGCCCAACAAGCAGAAAGCACCATGGCTTCTTGGCGTGTGAGCATACAGGTCAGACTGGGTCAAAGAATTCAAAATGACTTACTCTCAGAGGACAAACCCACAAGCAGCAGGTCTGAGGCCGCAGAGCATCTCTCAGCTCTGGGCTGAGACATGCAGGCCACAGGCTTTTGTCTGGAAGCTATAGGTGTATGTCTAGCTTACTCATCACCTGCCTTCTAACTGTATCCTTCCCATCCCAGACACATCAACACCACAGCCCAAATACGGTCCCATGATGTCTCACCTTACAAATTAATAAACCAGGCATCAAGGGCAGCTAACAAAACTTGGACCCATGTCTGTGTTCTCTGTAACATGCAACACTTCTCTTCACTAGTAAACTGACAATGTGTTTCTAAAGTTTACATTTCTGCTGGAAGGCAGAGAGTACAAACTGATACCCTGGTTTTAAACCTTTTGCACCCAGAATAGTCATGACAAATGACTTTCGCATCACAGCCAATAACACAACTTAAAGCTAAAGCAGCTTACTGTCCAAGGACTCCTGTGCAATAGTAGGTTTAAAACTCACTGATTGTCACAGCAGTCCTGTGAGGACGTTACACACACACACCCCTTTCTTTCCTTTTTTGGCTGCTCTGGGGTAGAATCAAAACCTCCGGAATGCTAGGCAAGTACTCTACCACTGAGCTCACAGCCCCTTTTTGTAAATTTTTCTTGCAACAAAGTCCCACTAAGTTGCCCAGGCTGGCCCTGAACTGCAGAACCTCTGACCTCACCTTCCCAAGTATCTAAGATTAGAGACATATGCCACAGTTCCCAGCAATCAAGGAAGCAAACTGAGTGAAGTTCTTCAGGAATAACCATCAGTATTCAAGCCCAGGCACCATGGCTCTAAGCTAGTACCTATCTTCCTTAATGTGCTGTTCTAACAACAATTAGTAGCTGGCATCAATTTGTAACATTTTTAAAACCTTCATCCTCCTTACCCCCAAACTGAGAAAAAAAACCTTTTTTAAACAGAAAAATAACTGTTGGAAAGAACTGTATAAAGAAGATATAGCTGCTTTTTAAATGGAATGCAGAGTATGAATCATTTTAGAAATCTATAAGTAAACTCCTCTCTCTTAAATAAATACACAGCCAAACATGGTGACCCACACATATAATTCATGCACTTAGGAAGCTGGGGCGGGATGACAAACCTCCACATCAGTGGCTACACAACAGAACTCTGTGTCTAAAAAACTAAAAAATAAAAATAAAATACAGTTTTATCATTAAATCAAAGTGTCGTTTCCAGGCGCCAAATTGTCAACATCTATGACATCTTGTACAATAATACTCCTCTAAAGTACATAATAAAACACAGCACTTGAAAAAGGCACTGGGGCTGTCTCCTCTACTGCATGCTCAAGACAATATAGAAGCCAGCTTCATTGCTTAAGCTCAGAGTGAAATTAAATGCCAGTAATTAGAATAAAAAGACACCCAATTATACACAATCAACAAAAATTTATGGTAATTCCAAAGCAGTTACTGCTTTTGCAAGGAGCTACATTTTACCATCTGATCTTTATGCAAAATTTGACAGAAGGGCATCCACCAACAGAGAAAGCTCAAGTGGAAGGCGGGCTCCAGTGTGCTGCCGTAATTTTACTGTTGGAATTTTCTACACTTTTGTCCACAATTCAAAAATATCTGTAAGCTGTTAAGTCAAAAAATAGCCATTCACGGTAAAGTAACTGCTGGCTATTCCCCAGGGCACAGGCTTTTTAAAGTTAATGCATCTGCCAACCTACTTGATAAACCTAGAACAGAAATCCAAGCCTACTGCTACTGGGTTCTTTGGTAATTAGAAAACAGACTGCCCATTTGTTTTTCAACCTGAAAGCAACCCGAGGCACAAAGAGAAACAAATTTTTTTATTCTCTTTTAAAAACAAACAAACAAGCCACTGGATTTTTCTGATTATATATAGTTAGCAATCAAATGTCTTCTACAAACACACCCTAACCTGCACAGAGCTGGGGTGGAGGGGGACTGCGGTGTTCCTGCCCTCACCTACTCCCTGAAAACAAAGAGAACTGCAAACATTAAAGTAACATCTTGAGTCAAAGGGGTCCTGTCTTTTAAACTCTTATATGCAAGTGATTATACCATATCCCTCAGGGGATTAGGTGTGACTGTCAGGCAGGCAGGGACACCCATATGGTGATTTGAGTGGTCCTGATTTCAAGCCTTTTGCTTCACTGACAGAACGGCCATACTACTTACAGTGTTTGAGCATCTCTTCTCAGCCACCAGCCCTTGCCAAAACATTAGGCACAGGGCTTTTATTAACCCAGAGCCCAGTAGTATGCCATTAACCCACAGCCCACCATTATGCTTCCAACAACGAGCCTTGCTCTACTCAGTCCTGTGAGACAGGGACAGCCTTTCAACTCAGACTTATGAACCAAAAGTTGGAGGTTTTAATAAGAACTTCACCAGTATCAAAAACAGTACACAAAGGGAATAGCATCTGATCCCCAGAAGTTACTGCCTTTGGCCTCTTCTACTTAATTAACTCTAAAAAAAAAAGAAAAAGAAAAGAAAAGAAAAGAACCAAGCACCTACTTCCAAGGAGTTGGGACTACTACACAAATCTCAAGCCTCTCATTTAAACTTTAAACAATCTACAAAAGTTCTAGTCATTTACTATATGAAAGTTTAAACCAAGCAGGGTGGTGGCATACCTATGGTTCTATCACTTGGTAAACTGAGGCAGAAGGATGGAGAGTTTGAGATCAGCCTGAGCTATACAGCAGAGACCCTATCCCTAAAACAAAAACAAATAAACACACATTTTTAAAATTGCAAATAATGAGCTAACTTACTCAGTCAACATTATGAGTGAAACCAATGTTTCAAGAAAAAAAAATGTAGTGTTATCCTTTATGACACTTGTCCCCTCAGCCTACTGCTTGGCACTCTAAAGTAGCACCAAATAACTCAGCCTTCTCAGCATAGGTGATCTTTGTAACAGCTTAACCTAGTCAGTGATCTTTAGCCTTATGTTATGAAAGGGAAAGTCGTGGCATCAGTCCTGCCTTCCTGACTGTGACCACAGAAAGAACCTTATTGTCTCACATTTCTCCCTTAGAGAGGGCAGTGAAGTGTCTCCTCATGAAAGTGTCTCCTATCAGGATACCTGAAACCACAAGACAGCACAATGTTCAAAAAAAGAGGAGAAAAAAACTTACAAAAACTGAGGTGTGGACAGAAAATTCCTTCCTCCCAAGTCCATTGGGTATCTGAACATCAGGAAGAAATAAAGATGTCCAACAAGGTTTCCAATAAGCTCATTGATCACCCTGCAAAGAGAATCAAGTCAGTGCAAAGACATCCAATCCAGGCAACAAAGTGAGCTGCAGCAAGCTGTAACTAAGAGCATGGGAAAGAGCCGCTTTCTCTGTCCTCCATTACAGTCCCGGGGAGTCAGCGACAGCTCTACAATAGGCCCTTTTACAATGTGAGTGACAAATGTATTCTGAGGGAGAGGGATATCAGGCCTGAAGAACTAATGAGGCCCACAGCTTCAAGGCCAAAAGCACCTCTGATATCTCTTCCAAGCCCCCAGTCCATCCACAAAACATTCGTTTTGATCCAGTATGTCTCAGGAGGAGGGGCAGGTACAAAGCAAGTTAGTTTCTGAGTTCTTGCCTTCACACATGATGTTTGTAAACAGACAAATAAGCAGACTACCAAGAGAAGAGCTGTGATTTGCATCTCTCTTGCACCCGTCAGTGAGATGAGACACACAGAGACAGCTGAGCCTTGCCCTGCATTCTAAAGTAAGTACTGACTCTTCAGGTCTCCCAGGCTCAGACAGGCACCTGCAGCATCCATGGCTGTTATTTACATATCCTTCTTCCATTTTCACCCACAACGTGATTCTTGCCGAAGCAAATGAACACTCTGCCCATGGGGTGGGGGGTGGGAGGAGTAGAGAGGGGGCCGACCAATGTCAAAAGGTGCTATGCTCTGCATCATCCTTCTCAGTCCACTCACTTCTCTCTGGAAATACACAGGAGTAGTAAAGACTATATAGCTCAAATACGTCAGCTATATGAAAGATTCGTACTTTTAAAATCTACTAACTCTTGAAAATAATTGGTAAGAAATGAGAGCTCTTAAAATCTCTAGCTTGTTCCCAGCACTTGGAAGGCAGAGGCAGGTGGATTTCTGAGTTCAAGGCCAGCCTGGTCTACAGGGTGAGTTCCAGGACAGCCAGGGCTATACAGAGAAACCCTGTCTCAAAAAAACAACAACAACAACAACAAAAAAAAATAACAAAAAGACAAAAACAAAAAATCTCTAGCTTGTATTTTGTTTTTGGTTTGGTTTATTTGAGGTAGGGTCTAGCTATGTAGCCCTGGCTGACCCACCTGTCTCTGATTCCCAAGTGTTGCAGTTAAAGGCATGTGCCACCATATGAGGCAGAGGAAAGTTCTTCTCATTTTTAAAGATTAAAAAAAAAATTATTTGTGCCAGGCAGTGGTGGCACACACCTTTAATTCCAGCACTTCGGAGGCAAAGGCAGGTGTATTTCTGAGTTGGAGGCCAGCCTGGTCTACAGAGTGAGTTCCAGGACAGCCAGGGCTACACAGAGAAACCCTGTCTCGAAAAACCAAAAAAAAAAAAAAAATTATTTGTAATTGTTGTGCATGCCTATGTGCATACACAACATGGGCACAAGTCCCAAGGAGGCTGGAGATATCAGATACCCCTGGAGCTAAAGCTATAGGCAGTTGTGTGCTGCCCAACATGGGTGCTGGGAACCAAACTTAGATCTTCTGCAAGAACAATATCTGCTCTTAACCACTGTGCTGTCTCCCCAGACAGCCCCTTCTAGATGGTCTCTCTCTAAACTTAATACTGGAAACATGAAAGGTTTTCCTACATCTCAGTACCAACTCCAGACCAAGGCAGAAGAAATTTGACCTTGCCTAACAAAAGTTCTACACCATCAAACCACGTACGGAA
The DNA here is from genome assembly GCA_019843815.1 of Montemys delectorum. Lineage (NCBI taxonomy): Eukaryota > Metazoa > Chordata > Mammalia > Rodentia > Muridae > Montemys > Montemys delectorum. Next base: position 5,944 of record JADRCD010092086.1, on the reverse strand, counting down.
GTACTTCTCATCTGAGAAGCTCCATTTCTATGGCAGTAAGCTATTTCCAAGACATTCTGAGAGTGCCTGAAAAACAAGCAGTAATCTTATGGATAAGCTCCTAAGACAAATCAAGGCAAATGAGTTCTGTATTTGCTCAATATGGATACCGAATCCAGACAGGCATCTATATATTCACACAAATACGTCTAGACACACAATATATCTAGTGACAAGCTAACAAAATGAGAGCCATCCAATGTCAAAGGTGCTTAAGTCCTGCAGTGCAACCAACAACATCCAAACACCTTTCTCTATACGGTTCTAACAGATCAACACTTGGTCTTTAAAGTCTTTAAAGGCCTAAGAAAGGAAAATAAAGATGAATTAAGTTTCCCAAGGATTAGCTTCCAGATAAATAAATCTAACACTACTTACGAGCCTCCAATGATATAGTTGAATCCGAGGATAACCCAAGGTAAGTAACAGGCCTAGGAAAGAGGACACAGATGTGAACAGCTGCTTCTATTTTTCTTTTGAAGTATTTATTTATTATTATATGTAAGTACACTGAAGAGGGCGTCAGATCTCATCACGGATGGTTGTGAGCCACCATGTGGTTGCTGGGATCTGAACTCAGAATCTTCGGAAGAGCAGTCAGTGCTCTTACCTGCTGAACCATCTCTCCAGCCTGAACAGCTGCATCTAAAGACACATGGCACCAGGGGAACTAAAAATGGGGAAGGAAATAGTGACCAGGGCTTTATAGAAATTACTAGGTCACTACAAAATTTCTCAGATCTAAGGACAACCCTACTGCACTTACATCTTCCTATCCAAAACTATACTTATCTGTACACTTGTAACGTCAGGGAAAGAGTCCTGTTGAGTTAATATTCACAAAGAAACAAACAAGTATCTTATGGATGACAGTAAACACACCCCAAACAGAACCACTGGAAGACTCCAAAAGCAGATTGTTATAAGTAATTAACTTGAATTTTTATCTAACATTGTGTGAACGTCTTGAACTAACAGTCTCCCAACAGAATATTAGGGTTCCAGATCTGACATTCTAGAACAAATTTAAGCTGAGTGACAACTTCAAGGGAACTTAAGAAACTAGTAAAAGGAAGCTTATCAACAGCCATAAGTCTAACTGGGGTAAGTACTAGCCTACAGACTAGACAAGTCTAACTCCAGCCAGGAGACTCAAGCAATATTCAGTTCTATAATGAATAGGACATTACAGGTAGAATACAGTACACTCAGGCAGCATCTGGGATGCTATTCTAGATACAGGAGGTAGCACCTAACAGAGTACAGGAGGGACAAAAAGACTAGAAATCAGCAAGAGTCCTGCATGCTGTCTTGCTTGTAATCCTCCGTCTTGTGTGCTCATGCTTGCCCTCTCTCCCTCCGCACTCCCACACACACACACACACACACACACACACACACACACACACACACAAGATCACTGAGTGACATATCCCTGAGGTTCTGAGGTTCAGAGGGTTTGAAAGTAACAACAGCAGCAAGGGATGCTGGGATGGCTAGGAGCAGGTTGAGGAGGGGGAGGAAGACACCTGTCTGTGGTACGCTACTCTGCAGTGACCCCTTCTGGAAGTGTCAGAAGGTACACATCTGAACTCAAGCAAGATTATCACAGACAAAAACTGAGCTATGTTCCTGAGGTAAAATACCTTAAATCGTGTTCCAAACCAAAATGATACAATCAGGTCTCTGTTCAGCTGGGCCCAGACGTAAAGTACTGACATGATCAGGGGAATCATCAGCAACTGCAAATGAAGTCAAGATATGAAGCTCAGCTCCACAGGCATTTAACAAGGGTTTAGTGTGACTGTCTACCCTGCCCACCTCCAAAAATCTGCAAAGGGAACCCATGTTACAATCACAAACTAACTACATTATTTATCATACAATAAATGCCATAAAAATCTATGATCAATATGTAAAGTCAGAAACACCAGTTAAAGCCATTATTTGAAGAAGAAAAAATAGATTTTCCTTAACCATCTAATTTGTTTTCAATGAATGCATAACCCCACACATGTCCAGGAAATACTGCATAAACATTATCTGAATATTCAAGCATAAGCCAGAAATGAACAAGAAAGTCAATGGTTTAGATAATGCCTACAGCTAAAGGCTTAGCTGACAGTGTATTCAGTTCTCATTCTGTACATTCAATGTAATCCCAACTTCTGAAACATACAGAAGGGCAAATAGTTGAAAGCCTTACCTGCATATCCATTGCTAAGCCAGTAATCTTGGTTTGTAAAGTTAAAGATCATATGCAGAAAGTATTCTATAGATGCCAAGGTTGAACTGATCATTGCCCTCCAGTGGACTTTATTACACTGTTCCAAAGGAAAATACTTTCTAGCAATCAAATTACTTAAGATATGGGAACACACAAAAGTTCTGGTCACTCCAGAAATATCCCATTAGCTTGTACAGTCAGTCAGTAGAGGAGGAGACAATGGAAATGAACAACGTCATCATGACCTGGTCACCTGGTGTCTCCTTCTATACCCTGTTACTATTTTACTGTTCATTCAAGTACAGGATGGGGAGATCTGTGCAGTTGAAACAAATGCTTATAATACTCAGGGATAGCTTTTTTTTTTTTTTTTTTAAATTCCATTCTCTTAAAGGAGAGGGTGTGTTCCAGACCCTCTATGTTTCTGGCTCTTGGCCAACTTTAAATAGTAGTCAGGTTCAACTGTTTGCTTATCAACTGTGTCTCACACAGAGATAGACTATGCCCACAGTGGGGTGCCTTATGGACTACATTACTATTTAGGACCAAAAGATGGACAGCAACGAAGTCATAAAATAATGCTGGCTGTAAATTAAATTTCTGGAAAGAACCAGAAAGCTGTCTTGTGGCATGGAGTCTCTGTGCTTCAGTCAACAAACTGTCAGCAAAGAGAACACAGAGAACTGGGCTCAAAGAGACAGCAATAAAATTCCACTGAATATGGAGAAAAATCCCAGAGACGAAGGAGGCATGCCGAAAACATAGGATTTACCCTAGCTTTAAAAACAGAATCTGATATGCTCATTATTGACTATAGTTTTTAAAAGGTATAAAAACTAATTTAAATATTTTTATAGACTACTATTTCCCAAAACCCTAAAAGGGAGGAAGGGAGTTCATTATGGCCCAAAGCAGCCCTGAAGGATACAACGATGCAGATCCAGTTGAAGAGAAGCATGAATAAATAGTCCGCTGGCCTCCCATCAAAAGCTCCTAGAACAAAGACAAGGCAAGCATCAGGCTTCAGACCGGGGAAGAAAGTGGCCTCTATGGAGAAAAATACTTAAAAAAGCTGTACTGAAGACACTTAACATCACTTCTTTAAAGGAAAGTGTGGCCTTAGGACATATGAGCACCACTCTGGACACCTGTTTGTCTATCTGCGAAATAGAGAATTAAATAGGATAATATGGAAGATTCCTCTCTACGGTGATGCTCACAGCAGCATTAGTCACAACGGCCACAAAATGGATTAAACCAAGTGCCCATCAACATTACCTATATAATTTGACAATAATGAGGAATGTACTAATCTACATGCTAGATAGAAGAACCTCAAAAACATGGCACCAAGTAAAAGAAACAGTCACAAAAGCCCAGACGGTATGAACCTACCACAATTACTACTAGTAATTACTAGTACAGGCAACTCTAAAGAGCAGAACGGGAACTCAAGTTTCCTAAGGCTTGCATGGAAGATGGGTTGAAGGAAATGGGCAATTCTAACAGATATAGACTTTAGAGGCAAAGAAATGTTGTAAACTGATTATGATAATGGCTGCACAATTCTATAGACATACTACCTGAACTGTGCCCTTTAAACTCAAATGAGGAAGATGGGATGTAGATTACCATCCTCCACTGGAATCCATGAAAGGTAGGAGCTAAGAGCTTCCCTGTATACTAAAACCTACAAATATCCACAATCCTTGGATAAAATGGTGAAATATTAGCATAGACCTACATATTGTGACATATACTGTAAGACAGATTGCATTACCTGTGGTCCCTTTTACAATGTAAATTGTGTGCAACCAGTTGCTACAATGTGTTGTTTAGGAAGTAATAACAAGGGGGAAACTGTACGAGTTCAATAGACTTATTTTCCAGATATTTTCAATTTTTCAGGCAGCTGAGTCAGGACACAGAACCCACAGATAATGAGAGCAACTTTTTATCTCAAAGAAACTGTTTCAAAAGTCCTCTCAGCTGGAACATTTCAAAGTGCTTGGACTGGAAAAAAAGGGAAGCAACTTTTAAGGATAAAAGCAAACCAAACCAAGCAGCAGCCCAGCAGGGCAGGTTCACTACTTACCTGTTTTTCAATCACAAAATATTAAAGCAGCTTGCATTATCTGATCAAGTTAATAAAGTGGGTAAATGGACTCAAGAATGCAGATAAACAAGAGCAGAAGGTGGCCACAGAACCTCAGTTACAGCAGATCTAGCTTCCACATCAGAAAGAGTCCTTACGGCCTGACCTTAGAGCTATGCTGGCTACCAATGAGTGAAACAGAATTATACATGATATTCTGCTTCAAACTGGGGCAAGGGCACCTGATACAGACAAAACAAGATATGATGGGGGGACGACAGTCAAGGAGATTCACACTGACACATACAAAACATGAGTGAATTGTAACAGGAGTCTGCACTAACATAGCCAACATCGAGTGAAAAGCTGGTCACAAACTGACTTTAACATGGCCTACACAGGCAAATCCACACTGGAAGTAGACTGGTAATAGCCAGGAGCTGGGGGCAGGGGTACTCTGGGTCTAGTACAGGGGTACTGATGAAAACATTGTGAGATTAAATTGCTATGATGGTTACAAAAGCATTCAACACCACCGAATCACAGGTTCACAAAGGGTGATGTGAGATTAATTTTTCTCAGTAAGAAGAGAAAGGTTCACTGACCCTTTTCTCTAAAAAACTCTGTATATATTTAAATTTCTCCATAGGAAAATCTTCACTACCTTGTCATGGATCATCCACACTTCACCCAGTATGTACTACACTAGTGTTTAAAATAAGAGCTACTCCAACAACTTAATCATCACCTAGATAAACCAGAAGAGCACCATGCTAAACAACTGCTCTTCACTGCTCTACTCAACACTACCACCAAGAACTGGACAAGGGAGAGGGAAACCCGAAGGTTCTGGGAGGCAGGAGAGCCCTGGTACGGATCAGGAGAGCTCTGGGATGGTGGTGAGGCCTAGCACATTTATTTGTGTGGGGGTGGGTATGTGTGTGCATTCATGTATGGGCATGTACATTAGTGCGCATGTAAGTAGAGGTCAGAGGATTACTTGCTGGGAGTCAGTTCTATACTTCCACCATGTGGGCTTCAGGAAACAAATTCAGGTTGTCAGCCTTGGTGGCAACAGCTATGAGACAGAGGTGCAATTTTCAAATACTTGAGCAGACTCTTAAGGACGATTCAGAAACCTGACCTAAGTAAGAGCCAGCGGTTTTATAAAACCTCTGAAGTCAGCCAACCTTTGCAAATCACTTACACTCAACAAAAGTGGATCTGGATTTTGACTACGGTATCAATTTCCTGCTTCCTGGTAAAAGCAACTCAAACTAGCATATAAGGAATTGTAGAAATACTCAATTCAACAAGACACTTTTAAAACATTGTGTTGCTTCTCTATCATACAAGATGTTATATTTGAAAAACTACCACAGTACAAGTCCTGCCTTAAAGTTGTTTTCTACATGTATATATATGTAGTATATGTGTGTGTGCATGTGGCCATGGTTCATGTGTGAAGGTCAGAGGTCACAATCAGTATCTTCCTCTATTGTTTACCACCTTATTTTTTGAGTGAGGCTTCTGACTGAAACTGGACCCAGAGCTCTCAGAATCTTCGGGGGGGGGGGGGGGGG
>JADRCD010092028.1:0-10432 GCA_019843815.1 Montemys delectorum | reverse complement strand
GCCCTGACTATCTACCCCACCTGCCAGACAAGTCTAAATGATAGCTTTCTATTCTATTTTCCATTTGGTACATACCATGTCTTGTACTTATGTACTTATCTGTGCTTGTATTTTTCCCCTGAACTGTGAACATCTTGGGGTAGATGACGTTCTTTCTGTTCCATTTTGTCTTGGTTGCATGTACGCACATAAACATCTGGCTGTATTATTTGTACTTGACTTTTTCCATTCAACGTGCTTGAAGGTCTTTACATAACATAGATAGATATACCTCATTCTCTTTCATTACTCTATACTACTTCACTGTCCTTTACCTTACTGATGAACATTTAGTTCTTTTCTAAGAACTGGGTTCTTAGGTGCAAACAATTCCTTTAGGTTAATTTAAACAGATTAAAGGAATGGAGATAGCTCATTAAAGTAGGTTCAAAGCTAGGCTTCCAAAAGCAGTACCCCAAACCCTAGAAACCACTGTCGCTTACCCGCTTCAGGCTGGGTGTGGATTAGTATTCAGTCTGCAGTGCTCCATGATGTGTGTTGCTCCCTTCCTGAGCAAGATGCCTGCCCTTAGCTGGGCCTGTGTTTCTGTGTTGCTCCAGATTATGGTTGTGTATTCATTGGGTACCTCAGTTCCTTGCCCACCTTCCCCTGTCACCAATAAACTGGGAAATATACCCCATCTCTCATTTTCTGTTTTCACTTTTCTAGGAACATGGCACACAGCAGGTGGCAGACTTGACTCTGAACTTAGATGATTATATTGATGCAGAAGACCTGAGTGATTTCCACAGGTACTTCTAAAGGATGTCTTTCCATGAGAAAAGGCAGAGGGACTCAGTAGCAAGAAATAAGGAATGGTTTCAAAGTCCCTGGAGACGAGGATGGTGGAAGGAAGAACTTTCCCTAGGCACAGTCAGTTCTCAGTTCCCTCCTTTTTACATATTTGTTTGTTTGAAGACAAGACTCATATAGAAAATGTCTCATGCAGTAAAATCATGCATTTAAGACTTGGGGCTAGGCTAATGCTTCAGTCAAGAATACGGTCCCTAGGGGCTCAGTGGGTAAAGATGCTTGCTGGTAGAGGTACTTGTGCACAGGCACGACAACCTAAGTTCTGTCCCTGAGTCCCATGTCTCTGCAGATGTTTTCTGATCTACACACATGTGCCATGGCCTGCGCATGTGTGTGTGTGACACTTTAAAAAAAGATTAGGTTCCTTATTGAAAGTATGCTTAAATCAAGTACATCTTCATTCCATTCCCAGCTTTATTTTTTTCTAAGAGTCAAAGTTTAGTTCCCATCTGCTCACTGTTCCCACTGTTGTGTGGCACCAGAGAGGTACCTCAGTCACAAGCCATCTACTTGCACACACATCACCTCCATGTTGGGGTCACTCTTAGTGTTTACAGTATGTGAAGTTGGGCATATCTACAGTGGCATATACAGCCTTTCAGTGTCACAGGCCACTGTTGTATACTGTAAGCATCCTTGTGTTCTTCCTGTTTGTTCCCCTCCCCCACTGTCCTCCAGAAGCATTGATCCTGTTGTTGTCTCTCTAGTTTTACCTCTTTAGAGTGTTGTGGTTGGAAAAGGAGTCCATACAAACTTTTCCAAAGCGGCTGTGCTGCTCTGCATTCCTGCTGTCAGTGAATAAGGAGAGCCGCTGCTGCCCAGCCCGTGTCAGCTATTGGCAGTGCAAGAGTGGCTTCGCATTGTTTTAATTGAGGCAGGGTGCGGGTCGTCTTTCTTGAGCTTATTTCTCTGTGTAGTTCTTTGATGAGGCTGTTTAGATCCTCTGCTCAGTTTCAACTTAGGTTGTTTCCTGTCTCACTCTGTTTTAAGAGTTGGTGTGTACTTTGGGTGGCAGTCCTTCCCTGGTCACTTCTCTGTGGGTTCTCTCCCTGTTTGTGGAGACATTCTGCTGACTTCTTAATTTTGAAATTTGAAGAGAGACAGTTTACAAAAATACACAATTAGCCATTATCCAGATTAACCAATTTTTAATATTTTGTTTCTTTTGCTCAGTTTTTTTAAGTTGTTTTATATTCTTGAACCACCTGAGGATTATTTACAGACTTTATTTACTTTGTTCTCTAAGCTTTGCAGCATGGAACAACTCTGTGTGTGTGTGTGTGTGTGTGTGTGTGTGTGTGTGTGTGTGTGTGTGTTTGAGAGAGAGATAGATAGAGGGGAAGAGGAAGAGGGGGAGAGAGGAAGGAAAGGAAGGAGGGAGAGAGGAGGACAGCCTCAGGAGTAAGTCCTCACTTATAACAGGGTCCCTTTGATGTTTTGCAGCTGTGTACCCCAAGCTAGCTGGCCTATGAGCTTCAAGGATTCCTCTATTTTTGTTTCCTATTTGGCTCTAGGGTCACTAGAATTGCAGTGGCATGCTACTGTGCCTGACCATTTATAGGTTCTGGAGTCCTCACACTTGAGTGGCAAGTGCTTTATCTTCCTTCCAACACCTCCACCTAAGCTGTCTCCTTAGACTAGCAGTTTCATAAGAATATCATCTTTCTTAACTTTAAAACAATGATCGCACTTGGGAATGTAGCATCAGTATATCATTTACTATGCAGTCCACATTCTGATTTCTGCACCTATCCCAACAGTGTTCTCGAGAGCTGATTGTTTAGGTTTTTTCTTAGTCCACCTAAATATTTCCCATTACATTAATTTTTACGCCTCTTTAATTAATTTTAACTAGCATAGTTCCTAGACATTTTTTTCATTTTCTTGTTTTTTCAAAACTTGAAGTAAATGTGTGTGTGCACCTGGTCTGTGTCTATGTCTGTGTCTGTAGGGATCTTGCTAAGTAGGCCAGGGTCCCTCGACCTCCATGGCAATTAGTTCTCCATTTCTAAAATATTTTCACTTCAAACATTTTATATAAATAGGATCAGTATGCAGTCTTGGGCTTAGCATTTTTACTCAGCGTAATACTCTTGCGATCCATCTAAATTGTAGTGCACCTTAACTGCTTGTTCCTCTTGCTTACTGAGTTTACTTTATGTTGTGTGTTCAGCAGTTGATTTGATCAGTCCTGGTTACAGGGTAAGTTAATTGACTAGATTGTGGCCAGTCAGGCAATCACAGATGTGGGTGCCCTAGCATTTGACCACAGGCTGTGTGCAGTTGTGCTTTTTATTTCTCTTCAGGGAACCCCAGAGTGCCATGGTAAGTTCATATTTGCTTTAGTTTTGATGTTTTCTGTACCATTTACATCCACTCTTCTTATGAGTGCACCCACTTCTCTGGATCTTGTTCTAGCATTTTATTATATATTATTTGTTGAATGTGCAGTCATCTCTCCCTGGGATCATTAATTTGCATTTCCCTACTAGTGAATGAAGTTTTGAGATGTCTTGTTGAGGCAGAATTTCCTTGGAAATTTGTCATAGCCAAAAATTTTCTTCCTCACCTTGTAATTGCTATGACTTTCTTCTTTTCCCTTTTTATTGTGCCTGTAGCTCCCAATGTTGTTAACTAAGAATTGCCAGAGAGCTTCCTTGTCATGTTTCCACAGTTAGGGGTTGAGGACTCAGTTTCCGCCATTGATTGTGTTGTTAACTATGGGCATAGAGCAGATGCTCTTTAATAGGCTGAGGACGGCTTCCTCCAGCCTTAGTTTCTTTGTTAGTGCTGTTTTTTATCATGAGTGCATATATCATGTTGTTTTGTGCTTTATCAGTTGGTATAATTATCTGATGTTTATTTATTTGTTAGAATGGTGGGCCACATTGATTTGAGAATATTCAACCAGCCTTGCTTACCTAGAATAAATTGTTTGGTTATATTTTATGATTTGAATATATTTTTAAGGTCAATTTTAATATTTTTGAGAGGTTTTTGTTTTGAATTAGTAAAGAAATTCTGGTCTCTAATTTTATTTGTTTAGTTGTCTAGTTTAGATATTGACTAGGACTGGCTTCCTGAGACAGCTTGGAAGTGCTCCCACCTGTGCTTCTGAAAGTGACTTTTTTTACAGTGAAAGTGAAGTTTTGTGAGTAGGCTTTACTGTATTTATGCCTTGAGACGTCTTTGTGGAGGCAGGCTATGCATTGGTTACTTTTTAAAATACTGTGGCCAAGGCAACTTACAGAACAGTTTATTCGGGCTTTTTGTTCCAGAGGGCTAGGTCATGGACAGGAGGCCCAGCTACAAGCGCAGGCTGGAGCAGGATGCTGAGGGCTTACATATTGAACCACAAACAGGAATCCAAGAGAATAAACTGAGAATGGTGCATGACTTTTGAAACTCACTCAAGTGACACACTTCCTCCTGCAGGGCCACATCTCCTGAACCTACCCCAGCACTGCTACCAACTGGGAACCAAGTTTTCAAATGCCAAGACCATGGGGGAATCATCTCATTCAGAATACTACAGTGTGGGTTCACTCTTTTCCTCTTTGATCCTTGCATCTTCCACAAGTTCAGAGACCTTTGTTTTGAGCTCTGATGTGGTTCCATATGGTCAGGGAACACACTCTAGATTTCAGGTGTGGAGTTTGCTTTATGGACCAGGACTTGGTTCATTTTAAAACTGCCAGTTTTTAAGGAGCCCTACAGTTCTGCCTACTTGCTGCTACCTAATCTGGCCACACACCTCAGCTGTAGCTCATGGTGCTTATTTCTCTTGGTGAGAAGAGACACTTGGTAGGGGCATTCTTCCCAGGATCTGGCCAAACTGAGCCTCAGACCCTACCTCCACCCCAGGACCAGGAACCTGGTTCATACTCCCACAGAGCCTTTTCCTTCCATGACACGCGATGAACACATAATGAAGCTGAGGGAGGAGCGGCATGGGAACAGAGGAGCAGCCAGTCCAGGCTGTGCCCCTACTCTCACGTCTTTCTGATGGGGTGGTAAATGAGGAGGGGCAACTCAGATGCCTAAGAAACTTAGGCGCAAATCTCGAAGACAGCGTCAGGCTGTTGCCCCCCTCACCCAGGTCCGCCGGACGGCCCGTTCCCACCATAGTAAACAGGCTAAGCGCAAGGCCAAGACTTCTCAGGGCCGTCGCCGCCGCCCATGCCATCAGAATACTGTACATGAGATTCCCAGCCAACTGCAGGAAGCTGATTTCTTGCCTCAATCCTTCAGGACCTATAAGAACAGTGAGGAGCTTCGGTCACGGATCAGATCTGGAATTATCACACCTATCCATGAGCAGTGGGAGAAGGCTCGTTTAAGCAGTGCCCCTCGGGAGTTCCCACCTGCCACTGCCAGAGAGGTGGACCCACTTCGGATTTCCTCACACCATCCTCATACTAGCCGGCAGCCTGCTTGGTAAGTGTGGAGCTGCCAGCATTCAGTCCATGATTCCATCCCATCCTGCTGTTGACCCTTCCCTGGTCTCCAGGTGTCTTCAGCAGACTTGTTCAAAGTGTTGGTGTGCAGAGGTAAAAAGTAGAGATGTGAGTAGATTTGAGCTCTGGAGCTACTAGTAGTTGCTCTGACTCCCAGCATTTTAGGCTGCCTGTCTCCCCTCTTGGGCTGACACAGCCCCTCTGTGTGCAGGGGTTGGAGGCTGCTGCCTAGGTGAATCACAGTTACTCTGTGTGGAGCTGTGAGCCAGATGTGGGGGAATGCATACAGACAGAATGCCGTCCTGGAGGAGATGCAGCCCGAGTGTCTTCTCCATTTCACTGCATTTTGTTGTATACCCTCACCTCTGACAGCCTCAGAAGATGGCCAGAATAGCTGCTATATGAATGGATGGATGGATGAATGAATGAATGAATGAATGATGTCATCCAAGGTCTTTGCAGATTAGTTTAGCAGCAGTAGTCCTGGAGAATTCTACACTGACGAAGGAGACAAAGACCAGGAAACTGTAGTCTGTCTAGACAACATGTCCAAGTCTGGAGCTGACAATATGGGTTAGTCAGGGATCAGCATTGTAATAGGGAAGCATTCACTGTGTGGCACGTACGAAGCACTCGGTGTCAACTACTGTTGGCTTCTTATGTTGGCTAGGAGTTGTATACTTTTGATTAGTTGACAAAGGTAATCAATTACATTCTTATAACTAATAATTGACAAGTCAGTTTAGTGAAATCTTTTAAAATATTGGCTCCTATAGAGAGAATGAGGGAAACAAAAAGTACTTGAGAGCTCTAGGAGCTGTTTGTGCTGTAAAACCTACTTATTTCATAGAAGGGGAGAGGCAATATGGCCTGCCTAAGGTCATAGCCACTAATAGAGAAGCAGGGTCAAGGTTGGGGTCCAGGTATCTTCATTCCCACCAAGTGCTCTGGCCATGGTCACAGTGTGCTTGCAAGACTTAAGACTAATTGCTGGACAGTTACCAAAATGGGTGGGTTTTAGACCTGAAGCAGATGACCCCTGTCACTGACTAGTTTTGAACAGTGCTCGTAAGCCTCTGCCCCTTCACACATGATGCAGACCTATGTTTCACCTCTTACCTCCCATGCCTTCGTTATGCTTGCCCCACACCTGGAAACCACGACTCTGCCCTTCAGCTATAAGTATAGCTGGAGAGGTCAGTCTACTGTGATGCCAGGTGGATAGGGACTTTGCCCTCCTGACGGCTCGATTACTAAAAGCTGTCACTGCTTAATTCTGTACCTGTCTGTGCACACATATACATAAGAAGAAGAAATTATGATGACGATAACCAGATTCCTTTCCCCTCCTTTCCTCTCTTCTTTGTCTAATAAAGGGAAGGTTGTTTGTTTGTTTGTTTTTTAATCTAAGTCTAATTTTTTTGTTGTTGGTCTTTTCAATCTAACCCACTTATGTTAGCTCCATCTGTCTGCAAATAGTCAGGAAACTGTCTGCCTCAAATCATGTCCATTGTTTTGAAAACAAATTTTCCCTTGCTTATCCAGCTTCCCTGGAAGTAAAAGCTTTAGTATAAAGCCCTTATTTAGGTCATTCTAAATTTATTTTTGATCCTTAACAATCTATCTTTACATGTGATTTTTACAGTTTGTGTTCTGCATCTTAATAGCCTTGTTTATTAAAATGTTAAATATTTTTTAGTATTTGCTAGTTTATTTTACTAGTGTGCTATAATTTTTGTGACCTCTGTGTATGCATAGGATATTTCAAGCATTTCAGGTTTTCACTGAAAGTAGCCATAAATACTCCTTATCTAATTGTGTATCTATCCGTGCACACACAAACAATAAGAATTAAATACATTTTTAAAAAGATATCTTGATTCCTTTTCTCTCTTTGTATTCGGTTTCCCCCTTTTTTTAGTGCTAGAGATGGAACCAAAGGCCTTAAACATGCTAATATGTGCTGTACCACTGAGCTACACTCAGCTGGATTCTTTTTTTAAGATTTATTTATTTATTCATTTAATGTATATGAGTACACTGTAGCTGTCTTCAGACACACCAGAAGAGGGCATTGGATCCCATTACAGATGGTTGTGAGCCACCATGTAGTTTATGGGAATTGAACTCAGGATCTCTGGAAGAGCAGTCAGTGCTCTTAACCACTAAGCCATCTCTCCAGCCCTCATCTGGATTCTTACTTCTGCTTGTGTATTCAATCATTAAATGATGTGGATTTTGTTGAAGGTGGCACAGGTTTTGGGGATAGAGAGTCATAGTGTTGCAGCTCTAGTTGGCAGCGGGGCCTGCAAATGAGGTAGATTAAAGTCTCATACAATAGCCAACTTTATTTAGATTTTTTAAAAAATTTTTATTAGATTTATTTAAGTTTATACTCAAGGTTAAAAAGAATCACATATATGATGTTCAATCACAAGGATAAGCCATACATGGCAAAAAAAGGTGTATTTCTATGGAGGCTTATGGATAACAACAGCTGAAGGTAAACTATCTGCAACACCTACACCTGCGAGAAACACTCCAGAACCAGTTCTGTGTTTCAGTGACACTGAGGTCACAAGACTCTTGTTCTCTTAGACTTTTCTCACAGGCTCTCAGAATTCTCACAGGACTCCATTCTGGGGCGGTGTTCTGACCGTAGAGTAGGAACCTTTCCATTTATCCTCAGTAGTTATTTTTCTGCTGTTATACTAAGCACTGATTGACAAGTAGTAAGTTTCTTGATGAGTTAGTTGCAGTATTGAATTTTTATCTGTATCAGTGAACTTTCCGTGTGTCTGCATATCATGTCAAGCACTTTGAATGGATCTTTTCATCCATTGTATTGAAAGATTATTTGAACATTTGGAAAACACTAATTCTAAGATATATAGATCTGCTGAAAGCTCATATGTTTTATTTAAAAATATCAAAAATCAAAACTTAGTAATAACAAAACTTAGTAATATCAAAAAAGACTTGCATTTTTGTCACACAAATGGTGAATACAAATTCCCAATCTGCTAGTTTTTACTTAAAATTTTCATTTTCTGCTGGGCATGGTAGCACATGTCTTTAATCCCAGAACTTGGGAGGCAGAGGCAGGTGGATCTCTGAGTTTGAGGCCACCCTGGTCTACAAAGCAAGTTCCACAATAGCTAGGGTGGTTACACAGAGAAACCCTGTCTTGAAGAGATGATTCAGTGGTTAAAAGCACTTACTGCTCTTACACAGGACCTGGGTTTAATTCCTGGCACACACATAGTGGCTCACAGCCATCCATACTTTAGTTCCAGGGGATCCAGTGTCCTCTTCTGACTTTCGTGGGCACTAGGTATATATATAAAACATTTGTACACATAAAATTTATCTATATATTGTTTAAAGAGATCAGTGCAAGCTTGATGCTATTCAAAGTGGTTAGTTTTTATGGTCAAGGAAGCAGTGGAGCCAATGGAACTATGAGTCCTCTAGGGTAGGAGTGGCCTCTACTAGTGCTAGCTCGTGTAGGAGGAGGTGTGTGTGAAGCACACAGCAGTGGACAGAAACCACATGCCTCGGAGCTGGATTTGATCCTGACATCATGGGAGCCATCTAAAGGCTTTAACTGTAGTCTGATCATAAAGCCCTTTAATTAATGATTTTTTTTTCACCATCAATGAGTCTCAGTGAGAATATGACAGCTCTGATTCTACTAACATGGTTAATATTTATTGAGCCCTTATTGTGTCCTGAGCAACCATACTAAGTGTAAAGATATTATCAGACATAATCTCTTTAATTGCCAAATAAGAGAAAAGAGGGTAGGCACTGTTATTTCCTATATAGAAAAGTGAGGTACAAAAGGTGACCCAGAGTAAAGCAGCTTACGTGTACTGGAACACAGTTCTTTTTGACGTGCATCAGCAACTGTTTCGGAAGTGGTGACAATGGTCTGGATTATCCCAAGAGCAAAGCTTGGGTACTTACAGGAGCATGGACTGTGCACATCTACTACACTGAAGAGAACCTATGCCTGCCTCCTACCTCAGTAACTGCTAACTGCTAAATCACCTCAGGGAAAGGAGGAGTCCTGTGTGCCCATGCTCTCTTTCTGCATCCCAGCCTCTTGAGCAGTGCTTCTCAACCCTGGGTTGTTGCCTTTTTGAGGTCAAATGACCCTTTCACAGGGTTGCATATCAGATATCCTGCATATGGCATGTTTACATTACAATTCATAACAGTAGCAAAATTACAGTTAGGAAGTAGTAATGAAGTAATTTTATGGTTAGGAGTCACCAGAACATGAGGACCTGTATTAAAAGGTCGTAGCATGAGGAAGATTGAGAACCACTCCTCTTGAGCCTCCCCTCACCTCTGTGAAGGAATGTTGGTGAGCACAGGCTTGTGGGAATCCTTGAGTAACGATAGCTTCTGAGAGTTCCAGTGGGCCATAGCCATATCATGCCAAAGGACAGTAAGAGGCTGACACGGGCAGAAAATCAGGGAGCGGGTGACAGTTTCTGGTAGAGTGTATGGAGCTGAGATACTCACTTGGAAGCACGCTTGACTGGGAATAGAAACCAAGGGTGATGCCAAGGATGATACAAGTTTGTTTTTAGCTTAGTCACTGCTGTCAGTTCTTTGAAACTGTTCCTATCAGCAAGTCCTTTCTTGTCCTAAAGTATGGTTTACCATCATTGTGCCTTCTTGGGTGTTACTGTTAGACTTAAGATCTTAAAAGTTGGAGATGCCCAGGCAGTGGTGGCATATGCCTTTATTCCCAGCACTCAGGAGGCAGAGGCAGGCAGATCTCTATATATTCAATGCCAGCCTGGTCTACAGAGCAAGTTCCAGGACAGCCAGGACTACACAGAGAAACCCTGTCTTGAAAACCAATAATCAATAAACTAGCAGAATTAAAAAAAAAAAAAGTTGGGGATGCAGAGACTTTGTGACAGGCCCCTGCCAGCCTGCTTTAAAATTTTACTCCAAGTCCAGAACACAGACACAATCCTGAGTGCCCTAAGGTGTACAAGGTGATTTTTTTTTTTTTATATCTCCCTAAAATACATAAGGACCGAGTTTAGCCATAGGGAACAGTGAGCAGCCTGGTGGCCCCTGTGATGTATTTTAAAGGGGTT
>JADRCD010092013.1:0-14952 GCA_019843815.1 Montemys delectorum | reverse complement strand
CTCTCTCTCTCTCTCTCTCTCTCTCTCTCTCTCTCTCTCGCTCGTTCTCTCTCTCTGCACACCTTCAATTCTAGCACTCTGGAGGCAGAGACAGGCAGATAGCATGAGTTCAAGGCAGCCTACAGATTGATTTTTCAGGAGAGCAAGGGTACACTGAGCAACCCTGTATCAAAAAAAAAGCAAAAAAGGTATAAAAACGCAAAATTAGAAGCCATAATATACAAGCAAAAAGGCGGGTAATATAAAATGATGAAATAAGCAATATGAGACAAAAGCTCACAAAATACTGTTGAGCTCATTTTGCGTTGTGCACATACTTCTGAGCATGAGGCCAGTGTTCAAATGTGGTAAGTACATCCACCGGAAATTATTTTTTTTCCTTCACATGTGGTTGCCAATTGGAGATAGCCTTTTGGGTAGTGATGTGCCTGTCAGTGTGTTCGCTTCCCCCTCTCAGTGCTAAGATCTTATGTAGCTTAAACTCGTGCGGCTGGCCATACTGCTACATTTTCTGTGAGTTCATATGTGTATTATTACTACTGTGTCTGAAAGACAGTGTTTCCATGGGTGTTATCCATCACCTTTGGCTCTTATACTCTTTCTGCCTCCTCTTCCTTCCCCAGCAACCCTGAATGGAGGCCTGAAAGACATATCATTTAGGACCAAGTGTTCCAAGTCTCTCATTCTCTGCACATTGTTCAGGTATGGGTCTAGGTTTTCAGTACATACACATATACATGCATATATATGGCCAAAGTGTATATATATACTTATATATATATATAAGTACATACATGAAATACAGTATATATACATATTATATTATATATAAAATTCATATATCATATATGTTTTATATTAACATTATATACATTATATAATATATGTTATGTGCTATATATATTTTATGCTTTATACATAGTGTGTGTGTGTGCTAGAATAAACTTTTTATGAGATATTTGGGAAAGTATTTTCCAAAAATATTTTCATGTTTATGGACGTGACTATCATTGCTTTATTTTTAAAATTGCTTACATTATGGGTGACTTAATATCTGTATATATTATATAGATAGTTAAGCTTATGGAATTCTATTTTTGAAACTAATATTTGAGTGTTTTTTTAAATCATGATTTTTCTCTGTTTACTTGGAAAGGGTCATACAATTGTTACCCAGTTTTGCATTAAGGTTCTTCTTTACATTAACCCTTTATGCATTTTAAAACAAATCTAAATATTTGGGTCATATTTTCTTCTTCATGGTATATAATCATTTATTTTATTTTATTTTATTTTATTTTATTTTATTAGATATTTTCTTTATTTACATGTAAATTTTCCCTTCCCCAGGTTCCCCTCCAAAAAACAAACAAACAAACAAAAACAACAAGAACAAACTTCTTTTGCTTCCCCCCTCCCCATGCCTGCCACCCCACCCTCTCCCACTTATTGGCCCTGGCATTCCCCTACACTGGGGCACAGAACCTTCACAGGGCCGAGGTCCTTTCCTCCTTTTGATGATCGAATTTGCAGTCCTCTACTATACACATGCTTGGTGGAATTGGGTTGTATTATCACATATATGTGTATATAAAGGCTTTTATTTAATTGTTTTTGTATCATATATTTCGATCATATTACTTCCCCCTCCAACTATTCCAACTTCTTCCTGCTTCCCTCCTCACCAAACTTTGTGTTCTTTCTCTATCTTCCAATGCCCACAAAACAAACAAAAAAGAAAATCAATTGATGACAAACCTATCAATAATACAAACCAATATCAAAATCAAATGAAACTAAAACAACAAAATGAAAAAAAAAAAGAAACAAAAATCCCCCCTCCCCAACCCAAAAGAGAATATGGGTTACCATTTTGTGTTTCCTAATTTCTTTCTGATGCAGTTTGCCCTTGCATTTTGTTGATATATCTAGTGACCCAAATTGGAAAAAAATTACTTTCCCTTTGCCTGTAGGTATCAATTGCACATAGCTTCTGGTTAGGGGTGGGGTAGTTCATTTCCACTTTTCCTGTTTACTACTGTTTTTGTTTAGTTTGAACTATGAAGTCTTGTGTATCCTTTAAAAGTCTCTGAATATGAATGTTTATAGACCCTATTTTATATGGAAGAGTCTTGTTCCGTGGAGTCATCTATTGCCTCTTGCTCTTAAAGACTTTCTAATGTCCCTTCCCCTTAGATTCATGAGGCTTGAGGGAAAAGGTTCAATGAAGGCATCTTATTCAGTACAAGTCTCTCACTGTCTGTACATTATCCAGTTGTGGCTTTCTGGGCTAGTTCCCATCTACTACAAGAAATTTCTCTGATGAGAGTTAAGTGATGTGCTGATCAATGGGTATAACAATATGCCATGCCATTAGGAGTCATTTTATTGCAATGTGCCATTTGCAGAGTAATTAATAGTAGTTTTTCACTAGGCCCATAACCTATGCATTCTCAGGTTCTTAAGCAAATTGACAGAATGTGGTATGAGTCTTGATTTTTATGTACTAGGCCATAATCCAATAAAAAAAAGGTGATTACTTCAATAAAATTTATGCCACAATTACAACAATAATATTCTGTAGACATATCACTACTTTAGGTTACAGCATTTGTAACTGAGTGCTAATGATTATTTATTTTTTTCCTCCAGTAGCATGCAGAGTAGCTTCCAACTCCATGAACATTGGAGGTGAAGCTTCTAGCTGGGCATCGGCTCAGTTTCTCCATGTTTGATGACATAAGTAAGTGATATCTTTCTTTAGCATTAGAGCTTTACCTTCAGGTTATAGAGAGTAACTAATAGCCTTGACAATATCTTGTTTGGAGTTGTCAATGGGATGCCATCAACTAAAATTCAACGAAATAACCCATTCCTAACCCTGGAGAGATTATTTTGTGGCATAACGAATCCAGTTAGGGTATTGCGTCCTCTGTTCTATGTTGACTATCACTAAATTTCTTCCACATATAGGAAGTGTCTAAAAGTTTTTGAGACATTTAGACATAAGTATAATATTTAGATAATTTCCACTCTCCATCTTAAACCACTGACTCCTTACATGAATGTCACTCCTCACATTTGTCACATCATCTCTCAGTTCATGAACTCTTCTCTTAATTACTATTATTGGACATCTATTACTATTTATTTCTAACTGGCAACTGTTAAGTCTATTAGTTGGTACTCTATTGTATATGTGCTAGGGTACAGCTTGTAATGTCTGGTCATGTCTTCATGGCATCCCATTGGCCAACAACTCAACAAAATTAAACCATTCCTGACAAATATTTTTAATTAATTTATGTATTTATGCACTTTATATCCTGATCACATCCCCCTCCTTCCTCTTCTGCCAGTCCCACCCTTACAAATTTCTTTCGATATTACCTTTCCCCTTCTCAGAGAAGGGGATGCCCCCATTGGGTACTTCCCCACCCTGGAACATCCAGTCACAGCAGGACTAAGCATATCCTCTCTCCTCGAGGGCCAGTCCAGTTAGGGGAAGGGGATCCAATGGTAAGCAACAGAATCAGAGACACCCAATGCTCTTATTGTGAGGGAAGCCACATGAAGAACAAGCTGCACATATGGTAGGTGCATAGGTGTTAAGGGTCTAGTTGCATTCTCTGCATACTCTTTGGTTGTTGGTTCAGTATTGGTGATTCCCCCATGGGACCAGGTTAGTTGACTATGTAGGTTTTGTTATGGAGTCCTCTGTGACATGCATAATTATCTGATAGCTTAGAAATACCTCGGTGGAATATTGTCTCAGGTGGCATTGATCACAGTGAGAACATACTCTCTAGAGGCACCTTCATGGAGACATCTCATTTTAATAGGTGGTTTAAAGGCTTTTTAAATGTTTTGCAGGGTGAATAGGAGCTATAGGGTAAAGGTACATCATTGGTAGGGGCCAGATACTGCAGATGCCTCAGTATAAGGAGTAATTCCAAATATCTGGTGAACACTATCTTATAAGGGAAAAGGAAATTTAAGCTATTGCACTACATGAACTCCTCTGAGGGCACAGAGCGACATACACAGGGACACGCAGGCCTAAGGCAGGGTTAGGGAGTAATTTTACTACTGCCAATCTCAGGATAAGACTTCCAGGGTTTGGACATATCCCAACCCCACGTTTGCTCCAGGCTTGATCGCCTTGGGTTGATCATGTATAAGAAGACAACTGTACCTTTAGTATACGCTCTCCAGTGTCATTTAGATGCACCACAACTGTGTTGGCAATTGATGACCTGACTTCTTAACAGCTTTCACTCAAAAAGTGAAAGCTGGTCCTCAGGAATCAGGTTTTTATGTAGTTACAGTGCAACTTCTCATAAACCTCTATCTAAGATGTAGTGATTTCAACAATAGGTACTTACCTGCAGCTTCTTGGAAGCAGCCAAAGGCAATAGTAATAGACTATATTCTTGTGGTAGTCCTCCTGGAATCCTTCTATAACAACTCATCAAATTTACTAACAATTCAAAATTTCAGAGTTTTCTCTTGACTGGAATTGTTCTTACATATTCATGGTCTCAGGTGGGCCAATAATCTTCCCAATTGTGTGTATTTTTTGTAAACCTATGCATATGCACACATGTGTATATGCATGTGTTGTATCTATGTTTGAATAACAATTATCTATAATTTGAGATAATTATCAATAATGACTCCCTTGTCAGTTTGACTAACCCTAGTGTTTCTATTTATTTTATAAAATTTACTTCTGCAGTGATCATAGAACTGCTTTACAGAAATGTCTATTTAGACTCTTATATAGTTCTGATATTCCTTTTTTATATGATTCTACTGATTGTATTTTTACTTTTACTAAGCCATGTCAGGCCTTATTATTTATTTATTTATTTTTGGTTTTTTTGAGACAGGGTTTCTCTGTGTAGCTCCGGCTGTCCTGGAACTCACTCTGTAGACCAGGCTGGCCTTGAACTCAGCCTGCCTCTGCCTCCCAAGTGCTGGGACTAAAGGCGTGCACCACCACCGCCCGACTCTATTTTTTTTGTTTTTTGTTTTTGCTTTGTTTTGAAAATTTTTAACTTCTCTTGGTATTTTTGTCTGTTCTTATGTGATGGTTGTTGTTTTATAATTATCACCATTGGCTTTTATGTTTCATAACAGTAATTACATTGAGAAATTTGGGTAGCAGAGGGAATAATTTGAAGGAACATGTGGTGATGTACCTCTTGTTCCGGTACTCCTCCAAACACCTTACCTTATTGGTAAACAGTGATACTTGAGCATTCTATATTTGTGTCATTCTAAACTGTTTGAATGTATAATTCATTTAAAAATGCATATTTTGTATTAATTGCAATATTCTTTCTTTCAGTAATTTCTGCCTCCATATTACTAATAATTTGTTCATAAGTGCTACAACAATTAACTCCATAGATATTGCTGTCTTATGAATTTTTAATGTTTGGTCTATATTAGTACATGGACAATTTTAATCAGTTATGTTTGCTGTGTTCAAATTTTCATATTGTATCAAGTTGTTCTGATAGCTTCAAATATTACTGAGTCTACTGAAAATCTCAGAATATTTCTGATAACTATTGATGTTAATTAAATGTCTTATGCCTAGGGAATACTCACTTTTATAGTGTTTCTCACAGAGCTTGCAGATATATGATAGTGGATCCCTAGAAGTTACAGAAACAAACCAACAAACAAAGAAACAGGAAATGGTGGCATGTCATCCTAATCCCAGAATTGGTCTGCTAGTTTATTTAGCTGCTAAATTCTAAGATCAGTGACAAATGATATCTCTAAAAATAAGCAGAATTGGATTGATTAAAAGCCCTGATGTTTATCATGCATTCATATACATATGCACAGTTTGTAACATCTTCACACACTATGATCATATTCACAAATGTTAATTAAGTTTTTATTTTGGTATTTGTTTTCATTTTACTAATATATACTTCACCATATGTCAAATTCAAATATCTTTATTGAACCTCATAAGTTTCGAAACAGGACCAAAAGTTCAAGTTCTCAATCTTTACTTTTCTTTATCTGAATATTGGATCAAATTTGGTTCTTTTACTGTTGTTCCTCATGAAGTGTAGATGAATTTGACCATAGAACAAAAAGTAATATATATTTGCTTTAGTTGGGGATACTCTTAGTCTATAATAGTTTTGATAATTATAGACTTCTTAAAGTCAATGAATTGGGACATTACAAATTCATGGGTGTTATTAAGTCTTAAATACATGTTAGAAACTTTAAGATTCTCATATTCGTTTGTCCCTGTGTTTTTCATTTTTTTTATGTCAGGTATTTCTGATATGGAGTCTTACTGTACTTCTTAGTGAGGTTGCAAACGTCAAACACTAATGCCATGCTTCCGGTCAGCATCATGAGACGATCACATGGATCTGTGGTATTATAAAGTAATTTGCTTCCCAACATTTGTTTTTGATTTTCCATTATTTATATCAATAATTAGACTGAGGTTTATACTTTCTTATGCTTTATAATTTTCATTCACTATTTTGATCTGGAAATAATAAAATTCATTTATGGTTCCAAGTCTCAGAGGAGAGTTGGTCACAGAGACAGGGTGAGACTCCAAACTTTCTGGATATCAGAATCCTCACATTTGGTCATGACAGAAAACAAGGTGAACTGTGTGATCACCATTCCTGAAACTGCACAAAACAGATTGAACCAGGCAACGTTAGGCAAAATTAAATTTGCAGTGCTCTTTCATATTTCCAATGTAGTCCAGAATTTGTTTACTTTTGTCTGGTTCCTTAAAAAGATTCCACTCTAGGAGGTGTGTTCTGGAAATAACTTTTTTTTTTTATTGTTCTTCTCAGTGAATGTTTCATGCATAGAATCATACTTATTTATGTGTATCACATATTTAACCCTTCCTTAATTATCTATAGTATATTTTGAAGTTTTTCTCTCAATGCCATCCATATTCTTCCTATCTCCCTACCCCACTACCTTAATGTTATCTCTATTCTATCTTTAATAAAAATGAATATGCAAAGAAACAGAAAAATCTAACAAAGCAAACCACAACCTATCACAGCACAGTGCACAATCAAATAGCAAAGAAATAAAACATGTATTTTATTTTATTTTGGCCTGCTATTCCTGGGGATAAAGCCAGCCCTAGATTGTGGTTGATATTTTCAATAACTCCATTTGAGAAACACGATTCTCCTTTTTCTTACAGATATAAACTACAATTCATTCCTGATGAGGAGTAGGACTTTGTGGTCACATCCTTGATCAATGCTGCAATTGTAAGTGGTATAAAATATTAGAAGTCTTGTCTGTGCCTATTGCTCTAGAAGCTTTCTATAATATGTGTACACAAATGATAATAATTATGAAGTATTTATATATTTAAAGAATACAACACCTTAGCAAGATATGCCACCAAGTAAATCCCCAGTAGCAGAATTGGGTTAAATCTTGCTGGATTATTGGCCAAAGAGTCCTCATATAGCCAGGAAGCGGTGGTACACGCCTTTAATCCCAGCACTTGGGAGGCAGATTTCTGAGTTTGAGGCCAGCTTGGTCTACAGAGTGAGTTCCAGGACAGCCAGGGCTACACAGAGAAACCCTGTCTCGAAAAAATTTTAAAAAAATTAAAAAAAGAGTCCCCATGCACCCTAACTTCAAACATGAATTAGTAGTGCTAAAATATCATTCACACCTACAACACCCACAGAAGAAAGGCCCTACTAAGTATATCACTTGTATAATCAAATATGGAGAAATGGAATTTGTGTCCAAGAAAATATTTCATCCCTAATAACTAGATTTCCTGCTTCCAGAAGGCGCTCTACATGCATGTAAAAGATAGAAGTTACCTCAACCAGGGATGACATTAGCTAGAATAACCAACAAAGGGGAGATAGAACATGTAGGGATCCTCTACAGTAGATAGGCATGGTCCCCAGTTGAAGGATGGGCCACCAACCCATCTCAAAAAATTTAACCCAGAAGTTTTCCTGTCTAAAGAATAGGGGGACAAAAAAAGGAGCAGAGACAGAAGAAATGACCATCCAGAGACTACCCCACCTAGGGATCCATCCAATTTACAGACACCAAACTCAGACACTGTTGCTAATGCCAAGAAGTGCTTTCTGACAGGAGCCTGCTAACGCTGTCCTGTGAGATGTTCTTCCAGCACTTGACTAATATAGATGCAGATACTCACAGCCAACCATTGGATTGAACCTGGGGACCCTAATAAAAGAGCTAGAGGAAGGACTGAAGGAGCTGAAGAGGATTACAACCCCATAGAAAGAACAATATCAACTAACTGGACTACCCAGATCAAGGAGACTAAGCCACCAACCAAAGGGTATACATGGGTGAATTCATGGCTCCAGATACATATATAGTAGAGGATGGCCTTATCTGACATAAATGTGAGAGGAAGCACTTGGTCCTTTGTATGCTTGATGCCTCAGTGTAGGGGAATGCTAGGGTAGTGAGGCTGTACTGGGTGAGTTTGTGGAGGAGCTCCCTCATAGAAGCAAAGGGAAGGGGGATAGAATGAGTGGGTTTGCAGAGGGAAAACCAGGAAGGGGGTATCATTTGAAATGTAAACAAATAAAATGATTAATAAAAAGGTAGAAACATTCGTACCATGCAGCTATTTTCCACTCTTTGACTTAGGCTTGATTGTGGTTTTTAGTTATTTTTATCCCCCATCTTGTAATTCATTATGAAAGGTGATGGATGATATTTATCCATAGTGTGGTGTTCTTACTTATGCTACTGTATCATTTTACTCCTGACTGCCTGTCCATTGTTAGAGTAGTTCTTTCATATGGGGCTTATTTTATCATCAGATTATCGTGTGTTCCTTATAGAGCCTGTGTTCTATTTGTTCTCCTACTTTCTTTTCCTAGGTGATCCATGGCAAAAGAAGAACATGAAGTCAGGACTGCTTGCTTGATCAGCTGAAAACAGACACTCAAAAATACTCAATACTGCAAGACCTTTTTTCCTTAAAATCTTAGATCATGGAGGGAATCTCACTTAACCAGTATGGCATAGTTAAGATGATGGAGCATACCTAGGAAGTTCTTTTTCCCTTAAAGTCTTAGCTCATGGAGGGAATCTCCCTTAAGCAGTATGGCATAGTTAAGATGATGGAGCTTACCTAGGAAGTTTATTCACATGCTGGGATTCCAAAGCCTTCTTACTGTCCACAGCATTCTTAGATACTTCCCTTTCAATGTGAATCTAGCAGAGGCAAAAAAAAAGGTCTATAGGTGTTCATACAGTAATAAAAATTATACAGAGAGTATTTATGCAAAAACAGTGTGGGTATAGAGACTCAATTCTGTACCTCATGTGATAATCTTTCACTTTTTAAAGGAGCTGTTCACTAGAGACTAGCTGTAAGGAATGGAAAATTTGAACCACATTGGGGAAGATTGAGGAAGCAGAGGATGACCATCAATTGGGAGTATGATGCAATCATTTTCAATAAAGGGTAAGTTTATATTCAAATGTGGAATGTTGAAACAGCATGTAATTGTGATCTTTGGTGATAACATATTTTATAATTGTAACATTCCACTATTAATTGAGGTATCTAACCAGAAGGTATTTGTTGAATTATTATATTATTGATATTTCACTGAAGCATGTTTAGTCAATATAGAAAAGAACACAATTTATAGGACTTCATGTCCTTACCTATGAAATACTGTCTCATAGATAGAAATACATATATATATTCACAAAAAAAGATAATTCAGAGTTATGCCATTGACATATTTTGGCAGTATAGCCTTTTCCCACAATATTACTGAGTTTGTCATTTGTATCCAACAAAATTAAGTTTCTCAGATCTATGTACAGTTATTTTAGTCAGTTTTAACAACATGTCAATAGACCTGCACTGCCTGTCTCTTACTAAATCCCAGCTAAAATACTTTTCACAATATTATTATTATTATTATTATTATTATTATTATTTAATCTTCTTTGTTACAGTACAGTTGTTATTCTCCTCTCTGTCTGCTGTCCGTCTGACTGTTCCTCATCCCATTCTTCCTTCCCTGTCTCCAAGAGGATGTCCCAACCCCCTCAACCCCACACTACCATACCTCCCCACTTCCTACCTGGGGCCTCAACTCTCCAAAGGGTTGGGTGCATCTTCTCTCACTAAGGCCAGACCAGGTAGTTCTCTGCTGTATATGTGTTGGAGACCTCAGACCATCTTATGTATGCTGCCTGGTTGGTAGCTCAGTGTCTGAGAGATCTCAAGGGTTCAGGTTAGTTGGGACTGATGGTATTCTTATGGATTAGCCTCCCTCCTCAGCTTCTTCCAACTTTTCCCTAATTCAACTCCAGGAGTCTCTGGCTTCTGTCCATTGGTTGGGTGTAAGTATCTGCATATGATTCTTTCAGCTGCTTGTTGGGCCTCTTGGAGAGCAGCCATGCTAGGCTCCTGTCTATAAGCACACCATAGCAACTGTCAGGCCTTGGACTAGTTAACCAGTCAACTAGATTTTGTTCTTAGACATAGATTTGTTCACGTTGAGTAGATCTTACTTCAATTAGAGAGCTCTTGGTTACTGCCAAAGTATTTATGCCATAAATACTTCCTTAGGATGTTTTATGTCATGCCAGTGAATGTTATAGTTCATATGTATCACAGCTGAGCAGGACAGTTTATTTCTTCCTTCCTTTGAAATGTTGTTTGTCATTTTCTGGTATTATGAAAGCTAGTCCTCAGGGAGAAGGCACTCAGACTAATTTCAGATCAGGTACCTTTAGGCCATGTGTCTGAAGTGTATGTTATCTTTATCAATAGATACTTGCTTTCAACCTTTTGGAACCAATCATAGGAAATAGAAATATCTGGTGTGTTTGGGTATCTTTCAAACAGATTTCAAAAGTAACTCAAAAAGGACTTCTTACACCTATTTTGGAAGTTTTGTTTGGTGAAGGTATGGTCAGTCTATGTACCTATCTTCTATCTATCTATCTATCTATCTATCTATCTATCTATCTATCTATCTATCATCAATCTAAAGACAGAGACAGAGATAGAGCTATATTATAGTTATCAGATAATAGTGTGATTCATTATGAATTTTCAGACATCCTCATTGTTATTTTATCCTCTTCCTTCCTTCTTTCTGTTTCTATCTATCTCCTCCACAAAGGACCCCTCTTTTTTATTTTCCTGATCAGATCACCTTTATTAGTGGTTTTATTTGTGAAATATTTCAATTTCTGAAGTACAAAGCTACTTTATTATATCCTTAGGTTTTTCATTGCCATATTTGTAAAATACAAAAAAAGATAGTAGAGATCAGAGGTGGGAATAAAGAAAAGGAAAACTAATAAAAAAAACTATAAAGTGAAAGATTGAAAAGGACATGAATGGCATGCCAGTAGTGGTTGGTGTGTATGTGTGGGGGTGTTAGAAAAATACTATTAGCCATAATGCAATGGGATGAATTATAGTGCTGAAGGTGAAATTTGACAAGGCTTGGTTAATGTGTGAAGAGGGAGAGCCATTAGTGCTGCTCTTGTCCTACTACATGTTTGTGTTTTCCAGGGAGCAGTACAGACTCTGTCCTGTTTCCTGAGATTTCAGTCGTATATCTAAAAAAACTAAAATTAACACTAGAGGAGTATCTCAGAAGACAATAGCAGAGCTAGCAGGGAGGAAAATTTGATAATTATATGTAGTAGATAGCAGGGAGTTTTTTTAAAATTATATTTACTTGGTTATTAAGTTTAAAAAATGTAGGGCTGGGGAGATGGCACAATCAATAATATCTTGCCTTTGAGTTTTGATCACCCACAGTTTATTGCCAATTTCCTTATTCCTTTAGCTGATTTTCTCTAGTGTCACTTAAAGCCAACACCTTGAAATACCCAGGGAGGAGGCATACGACTTGGAACAGGCTCCAACAGAGAACTTTCCCAGGTTACAGCAAGCATTTTATTTCCATTCCTATGTTTCAAATCTCTTTCTTCTCATTGTCCTTTAATTCATGTTTATTTGAATGTACACACTCAAGTATACATCTTAAAAATTGACACAGAGGTATGTGAAAGCCATCCTGTAATTTCAGAGTTAGAGACAGCAGGTTCTTTAAATATTGCTGGCCAGCTGGCCTACAGTCTATCCTGAAATCCTCCCCAGTGTTAAATGTTATATCAACTTAGAAATAGTAGACCCCTACACTGAAACAGTATTTGCTAGACAGAAGTTCACATTTGGACACATAAACTCCCTATAGCTGAGACTACATGCTAAATTCTTATATCAGAAGTAGCCAGCTTAATCCCTGTAGCCAGGGACAGGATTCATGAAGCCAAAAATATCCAAGAAGTTAGTGGTATTTGATTAATTGCAGATGGAATGAGAGCCAGTTTTCTTCAGAGATACTAACCCTGAGAATTAATGATGTTTTTTAAACTTTTATTGGATTATGATGAGAAAAGTTACATGATTTCAATTTATCTGAATTTGTTAACATTTAAAAACATATGTTAAGTAAATAGAATTAAATCACATTCTTGTTTCCCTTTTGTACCCCTACTCCTCCCAGCTGCTCACATCTCTATGCAGACACAAGTAGCATTGAATGGATAGAGTGTATATGAAGTTGGAATGAAACATTAATTGATATTAAGGAGAAATTCAAGTCTAAAGAATTTGGGGTGGAATTTACTACATATTATATGTATTTATTAATATGAAAATACTTCTAAATGATGAACAATTTCTGAGAAACAGTTTAATGAGTCCAGCTCTAGTTTTCATAGACATTCAGGCTATGTGTTGTGCACAATGGAAAAATACATGTTTATTGCTCATAAACAAATGGTGAGTAGATTTTGACTATATTTGTTCTAAAATACATACCTCTTAAATTATTTTTTTTACGATTATTCAACTATAATACACTCCATGCTAATTAATTGTATTGCTTACCATGGCTAGAAGCCACCATTTCTTTACATAACCTGAGCAGTTTTACTTTAGTGGATTGTAATAGTCAAGAGACATGATTTAGTGTAATGGATCATAATAGAATCACAACACCTGATGAAACTGACACTGGAGGATTGCAGGAGTCAACAGCAAGCTGCATTGGACAGCCCACATCCACAGTCCGAAAGCCACACACACAACACTAATTTGCTTGTATGTTGCCAGGATGAAAGCCTTGTATGACCAGGCAAAGGCTCAAACTTCCTTATTCCAATGACTGTGTTTTTCTAGTGTAAGTTGAAGTTAGTGCCTTGTAGCACACAGGATGGAGGCAGAAGAGTTTTAACAAGCTCAAATGAAAAACACTACCAGGTTATAGCAAGCTTTTTATTTCCATTCCTGTTTTAAAGTTCTCTCTCCTGATTTGTCCTTAATTCACTATTTGAATGCACATGCTCAGCCAACCAGAGCTAATATAAATTCATGCACATAGGATTTTGTCATTTAGGGTGTTGGCTGGAGTCGACCTCTCAGCAGTTGCCAGGATCTAGCCATAGGTTGACTGAAACCTGTTGTTCATAGAAGGAGGACTGCTTCTGATTTGACAGAGCTAATTAATATACATGCAGTAAAGTTGAGGGTCCTTGATGTGATTACCCACAGTCCAGCTCAGAGCAATTCTGCTCCAATCTCCATTGCAGAGACTTTGTTCTTGTGTCTTCCAATACTACTTCTGCTTTAAACTCTTTCTTTCCTGTCTCAGACTTGGAATCGTGCTTTATCTGAAAGGAGAGTGATTCCATACAGCCTTCAGTGTGACAGAGACATGAGAACTGATGCTTCTTACACTATTTTTGGGGTACTCTGAGGAATTGCTACATCAAAGGCAGCTGTCATCTGATACAAAAAGATCATCTAAACGCTAAGAGCCATGCCATTTGTGTCATTTTACTTGGTATGCAAAAGCTCTATAAGACCCATGTTATATAATGCTGGCATTATCAGAGGTAATATCATTCAGCTGCTGTAAAGTGTTTCAAAGATACTCCTTTCCAATACAGGTTCAACTTTCAGGGTTGAATTGTCACTGCTGTATGGGAAATAATGCTTCCCAATTTTTATTTTCTCTTCTTTGTCTACTCCTTTAAATTTTTTTTGGATGGCAAACAAGTGAAGAGGGCTGTTCACACACCAGTGGAAATCACTTACTCAGCAAATTTTCTTTCTCTTTTTGGATTGCAGTCTTCTCTTCTTGACTAAGGTCGCCTCATTAACAACTTGTTTCTACAAATCAGAAACCTGTTTATTTTTCTGTCACATATTTTCATGTAGCCATATTGCTTTGTCTCTGTTGCTCTTTAGAATCACAAAACTCCTTTTTTTCCCAATTCTTTAAACCATTTTGTGGCTCTTATGTGGCCTATTTACATTTTATTTGCTCTAAATTTCTCTTCTTGTTGTATCTCTGAGGGGGTTGTAGAAACAGTGTCAGAGTGATGATCAGCTCAGATAAAAAGACAGAAGGCAACAAGACAAGTTAAGCAAATAGTAAATTTTAATTGAGATAGTTTTATGGGAGTTTCTTTCAATTTGGTTAAAGAGCTACATGGCTGCAGTTTTAGTAGATCGCTCCCACACTGCTTAGATTTGTGATAACCCAGCTGCCTTTGTGTAACACATACTTATGGGCGACTCTTTACGTAACCCAGTTAAACCCAGTGGTACACCAGCTTGGAATTGTGGGAACCTTTTAAAATTTCTGTCTTGTTACCTATGTCATATATAGGACAAACACATCTTTCCTTATGTTTCTCCAGGAAAAGAGAAATTGAAGGAAAATATTTCTAGACCCACTGTAAGAATATTTCCTTACCATGATAAATCTATTTTAAAATAGTTTCAAATAATCTTTGTCAATTTTCACTGCTGTTCTCTCTCTGCTACATAGGCAGATCTCCAACCCTTACACTTTTGGA
>JADRCD010091920.1:0-11002 GCA_019843815.1 Montemys delectorum | reverse complement strand
ATTAATGACTGTTTCTATTTCATTAGCAGATATGGGACTGTTTAGATTGTTGATCTGATCTTGATTTAACTTTGGTACCTGGTATCTGTCTAGAAAATTGTCCATTTCATCTAGGTTTTCCAGTTTTGTTGAGTATAGGTTTTTGTAATAGGATCTCATGATATTTTGGATTTCCACCGTGTCTGTTGTTATGTCTCCTTTTTCATTCCTGATCTTGTTAATTAGTAAACTATCTCTGTGTCCCCTAGTTAGTCTAGCTAAGGGTTTATCTATTTTGTTGACTTTCTCAAAGAACCAGCTCCTGGTTTGGTTGATTCTTTGTATAGTTCTTTTTGTTTCTATTTGGTTGATTTCAGCCCTGAGTTTGATTATTTCCTGCCTTTGACTCCTCTTGGGTGAATTTGCTTCTTTTTGTTCTAGCACTTTCAGTTGTGCTGTCAAATTGCTGGTGTGTTCTCTCTCTAGTTTCTTTTTGGAGGCACTTAGAGCTATGAGTTTTCCTCTTAGGACTGCTTTCATTGTGTCCCATAGATTTGGGTATGTTGTGGCTTCATTTTCATTAAACTCTAGGAAGTCTTTAATTTCTTTCTTCATTTCTTCCTTGACCCAGTTATCATTGAGTAGAGTGTTGTTAAGCTTCCATGTGTATGTGGGCAGTCTATTGTTTATGTTGTTATTGAAGAGCAACCTTAGACCATGGTGATCTGATAAGACACAAGGGATTATTTCAGTCTTCTTGTATCTGTGGAGGCCTGATTTGTGACCAATTACATGGTCAATTTTGGAGAAGGTACCATGAGGTGATGAGAAGAAGGTATATCCTTTTGTTTTAGGATAAAACGTTCTATCGATATCTGTTAGGTCCATCTGTTTCATAACTTCTGTTAGTCTCACTGTGTCCTTGTTTAATTTCTGTTTCCATGATCTGTCCATTGCAGAGAGTGGGGTGTTGAAATCACCTACTACTATTGTGTGCGTTGTAATGTGTGCTTTGAGCTTTAGTAAAGTTTCTTTTATGAATGTAGATGCCCTTGCATTTGGAGCATAGAGGTTCAGAATTGAGAGTTCATCTTGGTAGATCATACCTTTGATGAATATAAAGTGTCCCTCCTTATCTTTTTTGATCATTTTAGGGTGAAAGTCGATTTTATTCGATATTAGAATGGCTTGTTCCTAATTTCTTTCTGCCACTGTGGTAGCTATCTGTGTGTTCAGATGACAAGTGTGCTCCATCATGTGTCTCCAATATTTTGAATCACTTCCTGGGGCTGGGTGTTTGCCTCACACATGTGCAGTTCTGGTTAATTCCCAGTACCATACTAATTGAATCTTCTTAACTCTATTTTTAACTTGGTAGATCTGATACATGGTTTCTTCCTATGATTTCATATTCTCTGCTAAATCAATATTGTTGAAACTTTCTCATAGAATGCATGGTACTTTAACATCTTCTTAAGGAGAACAAGCAGTTACTAAAATGTTGTGTCTCCAGATAAAAAGTATGTCTTTGTGCGTTAAATCTACTTTATGTTTTTGTTTGTTCATTTCATTGTTTTAATGTTGGCCAACCTATTTGGCATCAGCTCATTATAACCTGCAATTTAACATTAAACAATGTCATATATTCTTTGCATCTTAATTTCTGTTTTACTAAAAGCCATTAGAACTATTTTCCAACCAATGCTACACATTAAACTGTGTTTCAAAGAGACAAAAATGATGGAATGATAGTATGTGGTTTGCTACTTTCAGGTTAAATAGATTCGATGCCCTTGTTTTTCTATCTGTTCATCTGGCTGATTGTTGTATCAATCGGTTCAGGGAAACTAGGACCATACCAAGATGAAGCTGAGAAATCAGTACAGAATGTCTTTTTATTTACATTCATCAAAAAGCTCACAGAAAAGCTACACTCCCCACAAAGAACTGCCACAGTATTTCTGAGCTTTGGCACCCACTGCATTCAAGCACAGCCATCTCTTCTTTGATTCAGTTATTTTTGTGCACTGAGGTTACATAGTTACTAATTAATAGATCTTTAAGACTGGAAATAGCTTTAAGATACATGTCATATATTCCCATGTGATACTGGTCCAAGCAAATTGGTTCCAATGTATACAAAGGGGACAGAGTCTCAAAGTGAGAAAGGGTATAGTGTATAGGGCATGATTGAATGCTTTATACACAAACATCAGTGACATTATTGCAGCAAACCTTTGATTATTACAGTAAGTAGCATTCTAATATTTTATCTAAATTATCAGCATTCATTCTTCATTTTCCATTTTTCCCAACAACTTACAAATTTTCCTTTGAAGAAACATTCTTGCTACAGCTCAACATGAAAATTTCACCCATCATCAAAATTCTTTTTCCAATAAAGCAATTAGTTTGGGTATAAACAAGAAGGGAGACTCAAGAAGACAGCCACAGCCTTCTCCTGGCACCACTTACTGCTTCAGGTTCATCTCACCAGAGGAAAGATCAAGTCTTTTGTTAGGAGATTGTTTTAGTGGGAGTGCCATGTGTTTTCCTGTGACTAGATGTCCAGGACCTTTGTGTTTCAAACAACAAATTGAGACAGAAACACAGTAAGAAGCAATGATGTCTCCTTTCTGCATTATTTTTAGCCTCAGTGTTAAAAATCAATAAAAATAAAAACATATTCAGAAGGAAACTCAAGGATATTTCATTAGGATTTAAGGGAAAACCCAAGTGCACAAGCTAGGAGGTGGCGAAAAGGGCATTACTGTGCCTTTTGACTTATAGTCAGGAATGTTAGTGTGAAAGTAGCTCTAGGGAGGAGGCAGTCTAGGAGAGTCTTCACAGAAATAAATGAGGAGGCTCAGAGTGTCGGGAGAAGCATGAGTATAGTTTTTTGGTCTGTATCTAAAGAAGAGATAGAAAGAGGAAAATAAAAAGTTATGCTTCCGATTTAGAAGCCATAAATGGGTACATTTAGCAATGGAGAGCTATAAGCAACTGCTCTGAGAGAGGGGCTCCTGTGGTGTAAGTTATCTTAGTAAAGGGTATTTATTCCTCCCATTTCCTTAGTATGTCTTCAGGTCAGTCAATTTTTTTTGAGAGGCAGCCCCCACCAGGTGATTGACAAACCTAGTTGGATTAACTCCTAATATAAGAGACGATAGCATGTAATGTTCTATTTTTTTTTTAATTGGTTTTTTGGGGTAGGGTTTCTCTGTATAGCCCTGGCTGTCCTGGAACCCTGTAAACCAGGCTGGTCTTGAATTTAGAAATCTGCCTGCCCCTGCCTCCTAAGTGCTGAAATTAATTTCTTTTTTAATGGTTGGGTAAAAATATATTTCCCCACTTTAAGCCTTGGCACTAGTGATATATGCATAGGTCACCTGGCACCACACTACGTTAACAGACACCAAGTTACTCGACAGGTTGCTGAGCCAGAACTTTCATACTTGTAGGGACAATATGCTTCACATCAATACAATTATTTTAGTTTATAAAAAAGACAAATGTCTAACATGCAGCTTACATACATGACAATCTGCATTAACACTGAAAGATTACACAACAGTCTAGAAAACATTGGTTATCTTCAAACAGCAAAAAATGACAGTTATACAGCTACAGTTTAAGGCATTATCAGCATATTTTAAAATCAAGAAATAGACAAAGTTATAATGCTGTTCACAGCTTAATTTTCAATTTAGTTTTTAAAATTCCCTTCATACCTACATACAAACTAGACTCTGTAGGTCATGATTCAGCTTACAACTCCGTAGTAAATGTCCTGTCAGTAGAACTAGGACTTTTAGAATCTGACAGCTCCAGACACTTGTAAATGGCAAAGCCAAGGGATTCAGATGGACAGTTCTGGTAGGACCACACAGAGACAGTACTATGTGGGTAGAGGACACTTGAACACCAACTCTGCACTACCACTGCCCAGCATAATATTCTAATCTTAAGAACAGATCAGAATGTCTTCTATCTACCTGGGCTGGATTGAGAACTCCTACTCTATTCTATTCTATCCTATCCTAACCAAGAGGAAGTAGCTTTCTCTCAATGGGCCTTAACCAATTCCTAAAACAATAGTTTCTGTTGTGATCATAAAAAAGAAAGAGCTATAAGAATATGTTCTATTTGGAGTTCTGTAGGCTACTTGTATGTTCGTGGGCATCTCTTTCTTTAGGTTAGGGAAGGTTTCTTCTACAATTTTGTTGAAGATATTTACTGGCCCATTACCTTGGGAGTCTTCACTCTCTTCTATATTTATTATCTTTAGGTTTGGTCTTCTCATTATGTCCTGGATTTCCTGGATGTTTTGGGTTAGGAGCTTTTTGCTTTTTGCATTTTTTTTGACTGTTGTGTCAATATTTTCTATGGTGTCTTCTGCCCCTGAGATTCTCTCTTCTATCTCTTGTATTTTGTTGGTGATACTTGCATCTACGACTCCTGATTTCTTTCCTAGGTTTTTTATCTGCAGGGTTGTCTCTCTTTCTGATTTCTTTATTGTTTCTATTTCCATTTTTAGATTCTGGATGGTTTTGCTCACTTCCTTCACCTGTTTGATTGTGTTTTCCTGTCGTTCTTTAAGGGATTTTTGTGTTTCCTCTTGAAGGGCTTCTAGCTGTTTACCTGTGTTCTCCTGTATTTCTTTGAGGATGCTATTTATGTCTTTCTCAAAGTCCTGTATCATCACCATGAGAAGTGATTTTATATCTGAATCTTGCTTTTCCGGTATAATGGTGTGTCCAGGACTTGCTATGGTGGGAGTATTGGGTTCCGATGATGCCAAGGAACCTTGGTTTGTGTTGCTTATATTCTTATGCTTTCCCCGCATGATCTGGTTATCAAAGTTTGAGACTAAATGCTTTGCTTGACGTTTGTAACTCTTGTATCAAGTTACCACAGTAAGAGCCAAGATACTAAGCTCTACTAAATACAAAACAAACAAAAATACTTTATATATTTATGTTTATTTATGAAAATATTAGTAGTGATGTATTTTGAAATATATAGTTAATATGTTAGTAGTTATTTAAAATTTATATTGAGAAAAACGTTTGTATTTTCAGTATTGCATCTACATAAGATTGTTGTTAAATTGATTGTTGTTTTATACCAAGCAACTTTTATAATACTCATTTATATTGTTATAATATTTTATAAATTTTAAAGAATATGATAAAAAAAGATATTGTAGGTACTGAAAGGGGGGTCTCTGGGAGGAGTTTGGGTACAAAAGGAAAACAAGAATGTGATTTAATTCTATTTACTTAAAATATGCTTTTAAATGTTAACAAACTCAGATAAATTGAAATCATATAACTTTTCTCATCATATTGCAATAAAATTTAAAAAAAAAAGTTCTGGCAAGGTGTAGGGGAAGGAGGTGCCTTGGTAGGCTCATGCTGAGGCATCCCTTCCCCCTGAGGGACCAGACACACGCTGGTATATTATAGAATAGAGTTTATTTAGGGCATGGGTAGGGGAGTTAAGAGGGTAGTAGAGGCAGAGAAAGGCAGAGAGGTAGTGGCTGACCATGACCACATGGAGAGAGTGGGGAAGGGAATGGGGAGAAAGGGGGAACTAAGGGGCAAGAGGCAAGGCAGAGAAGCAGAAGTAAGAGGAGGGGGCAAGCAGCCCCTTTTATACGGCCAGGCCTACCTGGCCATTGCCAGATAACCGTGGGGAGGAGCATACCTGGCTGCTGCCTGGTATCTGTGGGGGTGGAGTTTATACAGAACACCAATATTTTCTGTCTCGTTCTCTTTCTACCCTGTTAAATGTAAATGAGTGGCAGATAATGCCTGTTATATGCTTCTAAGAGTCAAAATGCACCCAATGGAGAAATCAGCATGAGGACAAAATCTAGATGAAAATGTAGAACAACTATTGAGGAGAGATTGTCATTACTTCCCCCATAGTCATAATTAATTGGCAGAACTATTATTCAAACCCGTTTAAAATACCTAGAGAAGTACTACTGTACGCATGAAACCCATCCATATGAGCCACTATGAGGGATGTACCTGCTAGATTATTATCTAATATTGTGGAGACATTGGCTTTAAGTTCATATTTGGACTATTCTGATGCTTTATCAATGAATGGTTCATAAGACAAGTGAACAACAACTTTCTATGACAAGTGAACAACAAGAATCGATGACTACAAAGTCTGATCGACCAGAACTTCAGTTTTGTGAAGCTTTCGGAATGTTGCAAAGGCCACAAAGAAATTGTTCTGGGACACCTTTAGCTTCCTTAATAGCTATTTATTACCCTCCTCTCGACACCTTTTGTCATTAAGTAAAACATTGTACAAATGAACTCCCTTGATTCAAATGAATGAAATGGCTAAGAACGATTGGCATCTAAGGTCCACAGCTGTTTGCCATACTCTGCTGAGGCCATCCTACCTGATATTTCCACCAATGTATTTACAAATGTGCCCTCTTATGAATTTCTGCTCAAGTGTTCTGTTACTATAAAAAGTTTATAAAATTGGTACCTTGCTGGAACACAGTACTTGGTTAGACCAAAATCTGTATTCCCAGGCCATAGTGATTCATTTTGTCCACCAAGACAAAGCGTTTTTATTTTGTTTGTTTGTTTTTGGTTTTGTTTTTTTGTTTTTAGTCTTTTTCAGTAGAGCACGTCCTTTCATAGACCAACACGCACTTTTAAAGTCCCAG
Organism: Montemys delectorum; assembly: GCA_019843815.1. NCBI lineage: Eukaryota > Metazoa > Chordata > Mammalia > Rodentia > Muridae > Montemys > Montemys delectorum. The sequence continues at coordinate 4,320 of JADRCD010091920.1, read as the reverse complement.
TTGCCTTATTCATGTCATGCAAATCCTTACCTGCACTTATATTAACCAGAGGTTCCAGTACTTCTCTTGCCAATTCATTCTCAAAATTCATCAAAGCATACATTTTCTTCTAATATCCTCATTGTCTTTCCTTTAATTTTTCTCAAAATTCTTCAGGGATTTGCTTTCCTGTGTGGAGCTACCAAATGTCTGTCTTTTCCTTTTTAAATTTTCACATGTCTGTGAATCAGGGAGCTTTTCCCTAGGTATCCAAGCTCTCTTCTTGACAGAAACTATGGCATAAACAGAAAAAATAGTGCAAACTCCTCCATGCATGTCTGAAATGAATTTGACAGAGCTTGCTAATACCAGAAGCCTGCTGGCCATTGTAAAATCCATCTCCTCCTTGGCAATAAAACGTACTTCTTCTTGATTTGTTTTTAAGTAAATAGCCAACTGAACCTTTGAAATGCTTGCTGGCTATCAGATTCAGAAATAATTGCACTATGTTTCTCCAGGCAGACTAAGAAAGCCACTTCTTTCAGAAGAATGTGCTTCTAATGGATGTTTTGTAACATTGCTGGAAATAATATTGAACATAAATGAAATAAAGGCTTAGTTTCAAGCATGACTGGTTTCTGGTCATGTTAACCAATGCATAATAGATTTTAGTTTTGAATCTTTAAAAGCCCTTCATACTTTTATTTAAAAAAGGTTATATTCTGGTTGCTTTTAAATAAATATGAAATTAAGACATATATGTTGGGTCAAAATTACTTTCCTAAATTATTTTATTATGTAAATTTTATACATATTCTACTAACTTGTATGTAGTTTTTACAACTTAATAGAAGGAAAGAGATTTCTTATTATTAACAGTGTACTAGGCATTGGTGTTCACATGCAGCAGATGATGTTAATCTTAGACTTTCCTGGGCTCTGATATTTTGATATCATGGGTAAGTTTTGTCATTATAAATGGTGCTTCTATAACACAGAGCTCAATTAAGCTTAATTAGCAGAAAAGACTTGACACCCATGATTAATAACTCAGCAGCTATGCTGCTGGTGCCCTCAGGTTCCTGAACCATGCATCTAGCACCAGGTGTCATTTGCATAATAATTGAAGCAATAAAATGTTGTTTTCAATCCAATGAGTTTATTCAGCAGGAGTAATCTAAGTGAGCTTTAGTTTATTTAAGACAGTGTCATCATTTAGTTTTGAATAATGTGTACCTTCTAGTTTGTTATTGTAGCGAAATGATAGCAAAGACATTTCCAGAATCATTGCCATCCTAGACTGTCACTGCCTACAGCATATGCTGCTTAATTCAAAAGACTTTCATCCTTACAGTCTGCCAATTTTTGTTTTACAGAACAAACACAACTAAAATCTTAAGAAAAGGATACACACATATATGATTTTGTTTGCTTCTTTTGATTTAGTTTAGTATGGGTCACAGAACCATGGAGGAAAATAATTTCTGGGAACCAGAGTTGTCCTTTGAATGATTCCTGTCAGAGCATATTGATTATTTACTTACATTAACGACATGTTTCAGAGACAGTACTTTATTCTGAAATTGTGGTTTTTTTTTTTCTGTTCTATATTAAAGTGGTTATAGAGTTAACAATATTCAACCTAGCACACGTGTAGATTCTGTCAACAGACTGAAGAGAACAGGCTGAAATCAAGATTTGGGTTTAGATCCATGAATCAGGGGCAATTCTCCTTTGCAGTAGACAGAATGTTCTCTGCCTGTCTGGTGATGGTGGCCCATGCCTTTAATCCTAGCAGTCAGGAGGCATAGGCAGGTAGGTCTCTGTGAGTTCGAGGAGGACATCCTTGTTTACTGAGCTAGTTCCGGATAACTAAGGCTACACAGACAAACCATGTGTTGAAAAGACCAACCAACAAACAAAAATAGCACTCTTCCTGCCTTGTTTCAATGTCAGTTATACCATGCAGCAGTGCTTAGTACATTTCAAATGCTAATTTCTGAATGAACTGTTGAGTGAATGGCACAAACTAATTGTAATGGGTAATGCTTTGTGTGATCCAACTATGGGAATGATGTTGTAAATCATACTTAACAGACAGTGAAGTAACTTTTCCATTGGAACCTTCATTTTTTAAAAAAAATATTATATATGCTGATGAATAGCAAAAGATATGCTATAGAATTTTAGGAGTAACTGCTAGAAATGCACATTTAAAAAGTATATTAAATTGAAAAGCACAACATTGGTTAGTTAGTTAATATTAGGGCATCCGTTGGGATCTATACTGTTTGATCATTTTATATTTTCTACCATTTAGGGATATTGATGAAAGAGATTTTGCTAAAGAAAAATAACTAGAGATGATAGTCTGGGGCAACAGATGCTTGGAGGGCTAAAATGCAAATACAATGATGACAAATGTATTTTGCTGTGATCATATGAAAGCATTTGTTCACTCAAAAAAATCTGTTCAAATGTTTCTAGCTTCAACCCTGAAATGTACATACCTAAAACAAATGGTAGACTGGCATGAGAAGGTGTTGAAAACACTTAGGTGATTTTAAGTGCTAGTACTACTACTAATGTTCCCAGCAAGAATCCTTCACTAACAACAGTTAGGAAATAAATGACAAGACAGGCTGGTTTCTACCTTTCAGTTGTGAAGGGTTGTTGTGGTGAGTTTTTGGTACACTGCTTTGTGCTTCTAGCAGAACACATGCACACACCTGCCCAGGAGCTATCTTTGTATCTGTGTTTGAAACATTCGTGTGCGCACATGTGCTTATTTAAATGCCTTGGCTACCTCAAAGGCGGGGCATTCCTGAACCTTCCCCTGCCCAACTAGGGAAGTTGCCAATGGCCACCCACCCAAAGTCTCACATGGTTGGTTGGCTTTGTTCCCTGCCACTCTAGTGTCCCATCCCATCCTTCTACACTAGTCATTGGTGATTCTGCTCCATTCATTTTTGCATCTGATCTGTGAAACTCTAAGTGTCCCGTCCCATGCTCAACCATTTGCTGTTGGCATCTTTATTGATCAATCAAAAAACAATTGGGAACAAGGACTATAAGCACTTGGACATGCACATTCCTGATTGGCTTAAAGCTAATCTCCAACAAAGGCCTTACTTATAACTCAATTCTGTTGAAGTCCAGATCCTAAACTTGAATTAAGGATTTTAGATTTACTCTGCTGGCAAAATATTTTTTCAGTCCCTCATGCTGGTAATCTCTGGCATTCTCTAAACTAGGCCAGCACTTGATAACCCAGACCAGAGCTCTATACAAAGATGCAAACAATTTGTGTGAGGTAACTAGTATGTTGTTTCCATGTCATTTGAAGAACCTCTCTTTACACGTTACCTTTGAAAACTCTTCTGTCTTTAGCTAAATTATATGACTTAAAGGCAGAAGTCATTTCTCAAACAGTTTATGTTGTCCCTCTCACATTGTGACAGAGTTTTATGTTGTAGATACTAAATAACACACAACGGTTCTAAATAATATTGGTTTTGAGAGCTCAAATATATAGAATGTGAAAGCTGAAAGAGACCAGGTAGTTAACTATTATGTTGTTTGTTCTGAGGCAAAAATGCCTCCCAGAAGGATATAGTTTCTCCAACTTATCCATCTCCATCAGTTACTGTACAAAGGGTTAGTCATATGATTCCTTAGCATCTATGGCCTTTGTAGCTATGAAGCTAGAGACCCTGAGGCACATGTTCCAGAGGCTATCAGGGGGAGCCTGGGATAGTAGGGAAATACCTCACTGATACTGTCCTAATCTGGAAGACTTATTTTCATGAGCTCCTGTCCTTAGGAGCTTTCTCCAGTCACCTGCTACAAGACCAGAGATCACATGACTATTTGTGAAGCCCTTGATCCACATACATTGTTCACATCATCACATATTTTTTATGGTAGGCCAAATAGATGTAATATGGCATGTTAAGCCCACAAAAGAATTTTCATGAGAAGACAAGAATGCATATGAAATTCTGGAACATTTACATGAAGTAATAATAAGCTTATTAAAAGGTTAGCAGAAAGAATTTTGTTTGAAACTTTTAAAGCATCATAATCAATTATGATCTTTAATTCAGCGTGAAACATACCCGAGTCATGCCTGAAACAGTAGGAAGTACCTGATGAAAGTTAATAAAAGGTTTCCAAGATATGTCTTTTTTATCTTTCTCTATCAGTGCTTATGCTTGTTGAGTGAAGACAGTTAGTGAAAATTAGGGGATGTGTGGGTTCATGCTTGCATGAGAAATAGAAACACTGAGAAAGAGAAAGTGAGACGAAGAAGAGATTGAAATTATAGTTTCATTTAAAAAA
>JADRCD010091822.1:0-10783 GCA_019843815.1 Montemys delectorum | reverse complement strand
CTCTGCCAGACCCTGACAAATACAGAGGCAGATACTGGCAGCCAACCATTGGACTGAGCACAGGGACTCCAAAGGAGTAGTTAGAGAAAGGACTTTAGGAGCTGAAAAGATTTGCAACTCCATAGGAAGGGCAACAATATCAAACAACCAGACCCCCTAGAGCTCCCAGGGACTAAACTACCAACCAAGGAGTACACATGGAGAGACTCATAGCTCCATCTGCATATGTAGCAGAGGATAGAGATGTAGGGCTTCAATGGGAGGAGGGCCCTGGGTCATGTGAAAGCTTGATGCCCCAGTGTAGGAAGGGAATGCCAGGGCTGTTAGGTGGGAGTGGTAGGTCGGTGGGGGAACACCATCATAAATGCAGGGGGAGGGGGATGGAATAGGGGATTTCCACAGGGGAAACTTGGAAAAGGGGTAACATTTGCAATGTATATAAATAAAATATTCAATAAAAATAGAGACAGTAGGGGCTGGAGAGATGGCTCAGCGGTTAAGAGCACTGATTGCTCTTCCAGAGGTCCTGAGTTCAAATCCCAGGAACCACATGGTGGCTCACAACCATCCATAATGATGACCTCTTCTAGTGCATCTGAAGATAGCTACAATGTCCTTACTTATCATAAATAAATAAATCTTTAAAAAAAATAGAGACAGTAAAAAAATTGAATATTGAGCTCCACAATGTGCTAAATTTAGTGACATATTAAGGACATTACACAGGTTATAATAGTAAGTTATAAAAAAGATTTGTTTGTCAGTAATTCATTTCAAAAAGCATCAGAAAAATAGATTATAAAAATCATATATCAATTAAGTGTTAAGAAAACTGTGATTTGTGATAGCCTCTCTAAAAGAATATTTTGCCTCCAGCATCAGACATGGCAGGTGCTGCTTTACAGCCGATTCCCTAAGGTATTGTAAGGCATTGCTGCAGGTTTGTGTAACTGTACTACTTGAAACAGTGGGGTGAGCTTAAACAGGGATGCTAAGTAATGCTACAGTTGACCTGCTAACTAACTAAATGCTCCACTAACTTCATTGAATTTTTTTTTCATAGATTTGCTTTTCCTCAAATGAAACATATTGTAATCATGTTGTTACTGCCAGTTACAACAAGTGTCCCTAAAGACACTGACAATGAAACATCAGGACCCGAATATTTTTTTAAAACTATAGAGAAAAATAAATGTATTTTGTCAGCAATGGTTCTTGACATATATTGAGCACAAGATTAGGATTTGAGCTGGTGATTTACAGAGGATCTCAAGTAATCCAGGTGGATCTCAAACTAATTATGTAGCTGAGGATGACCTTGAACTCTGGATTTTCCTGTTTCCACCTTCCAAGTGCTGGGAGAAAAATCCAGTGTTGGGAAAAGAAAAGGAGGGAAAATATTGTGTTTACACAGAGCATAAATACTTCCATTAATATAATTCTGAAATTGTCAGAAATTCTTGAGTTAGAATGGGGAAAGCATATGAAGGACCAGACCTGAAAACACACCCATAGAGACAACTGTATATGAACTGAGCAGGTGGAAATTATATATATATATATATATATATATATACACATGTATAAATACACATACATATATGTATATATATATATATGTGTGTGTGTGTATACATATGGTTTCTGAATATATGTATATATACATTATTTCATGTATATTATATGTTGTTCTAGGTGCATTGTGTATGTATTACATGATATTAATATATATGTATGTATAATAGTAAATTTAAAAAAAATCCATGAATTTAAACAAAAGCAAAGAACTCAGGAAGTATGAGAGCAGTGGAAAGGAGAATAGAGAAAGTGAAACTTTAGGTAATTTTATTATGAGCTGAAAAAAGTAAAATTATCAATATATTGTGAAGCATAGTGCTATTTTTCTAAATATTACCAAGCCACTTCATAATTTAATTATCATAATTTTCATGATATCAATATTTTATCAATGTAACATGGTATGAAGCTGAATGAATATATTTTATTATGCATCTTTTTCACTTAACAAGACTCATATGTGGCCTGCTGATTCTCCTTTTCCATCTTCTAAATGCCCCATTAATCATGAACAGATTGTGATCGATCATTGTATCTATTAATATTATTACTATACCAATTTAAGAGTTATCTTCACCAATTTTAGCAAATTTCTTAAACCATAGGGAAAGAAAGCATTAGAAAGATGTTTCCAATGACTAAATAGTAGACCATCTGACTTTTACAATAATATAGAATGAAGTGACAACCAGGGTAAACCCACTCAAAATCAGCACCCCATTTTATTTCCCTTCTCTTCCACAACATCACATGGGTTCGGGATATCATCCCAACTTAAAGAAAACACATTCAATATAAATAAGTTTTCAGTGCTTTTAACAATTTTACAGGAGATCCATACACACTGTACCCAATAAGAACATATCTTACCTAGTGCATGGAGCAACCTCTTTTTCAAAATGAAAACATAACATTAATGATTGTAGAGAAGATTAATTCTATGATCCAAAAATAATCAAAATGATTCAATGCTATAACTTTGTTTAAAACTTATTCATTGATTTAGTTACATGAACTTTGGCTTCTGTGGTCTTTCAGACATGCTATTATACACATTTTATAAGGATCTTATTAAATCCTTACCTTTTGTTTTTTTTAGTAAAAGCATGGAAAAATAGTTTTAGCTTAATCATTTAATGTTTAACTACCGTGTCTACATAATTTCTCACATTCAGCAACTTCTATTGATAGAAAATCTGTTATTTTAGTCTGTTTAGGCCAAGATTTTGGTTTTTTATATATGAAGATTAATTTAATGTATTTCTTAATTTTCTAGTTATTTTATCTTATTCATTGGTATATTTTTATAGAAAACCTAGAAGCAATTTTAGTGAGCTCTTTCTGGGAAATCAGATGAAGAAAGCAAATTCAGTATACTATATCTGATATCTTCATTGGGAAGTCATTTTTAAGAAAATGCATAGCTTGGGATATTAAGTTAATATGTTATGTTTAACTATCAATAACTTTTTGAAGTAATAATGCAAAAATCACAAAAGAAACTTAAAATTTCAATATCTTTGTTTGATTATCTTATTCTATGTTCTAATTGCAAGACAGTAATAGCTACTAATTAACTGTGATACTCATAATAAAATATAGAGTTAAATAATTTTACTATCAGAAGCTACTAATCTATAGTGGCCAATCGTAATATATTAAATCATTTTTAACAGAAAGATAGCTGGTTTTTTGTTGTTGCTGTTTGTTTATTTGTACATCTGTTTTCTAAAAAGACAAAAGAAGGTAAGTGGTTTTAAGGGTCGACAGGTGGGGAGGATTGGGAGGACATCAGGCAAAAGAAATGATGATCAGAATACATTCTATGTAAAAAAAATATCTTTACTTTCAAATAAAAGGAAAAGAGAAAACATCCAGGCCCTTCCTCAGGCTTGACAGCAAATACTTACACTTGCTCTGCTATATCACTAACCCGGTTTGTTCTTAACATGTGTTATTGTATTTTTTCTTTTTTGTACCTAGAATAATGGTGGTTGTATGTTTTTATCACAGTATGTGCAGTTTCAATATTCACAAGATAACGTGTCTGTTCTATCTGAAATGTACATTTACACTGTTATGTTTTGTCTTAAACTGATTAATTTTGTTTTCTGATAAATGTAATAATTACTACTTTAGAAGTGTTTTTGTTTTGTTTCCTTTTTTCTCTATTTGTCTTTAACTACTGTCTATAAACAATATGACATTGTCAAAATAACATCAAATATGAATATTGAAGAAAAAGTTACTGTGATGCATTTTATATAATATGTGCCATAGTAAGTTCCTCACTTACAATTGAAATTTTATATTTCAATTTCACAAAGCACATAAATAGTAAGCAACAGAATTTCAACAAAAGGGAGGAAACTTCTAATTAACTTTCAAATTTTGTGATTTTTTGATTTGTTGTGATTTAAAGATTTTAACCATTGATTTGCATTTGCTCACCAAACACTCATAATATGTGTGAATTTGTCTTATGTACTTCAGCTTATCTGACATCCTGTGACATTATTATATTCACTTTGTCATTGATTGGATTCCTTTGCCAAAACCTCACTTCTTTGTCATCAAAAATATATTCTCTGTCTGTGTCTCTGTGCCTTTGTCTCTGACTCTCTTTCTCTGCCACTCCATGCTTCTGTGTCTGTGTCTGGCTGGCTGGCTTTCTCTTTCTATCTGTCTGTGTATCTCTCATTGTTACCCCAATTGAATTCAGTGCCTTGTGGATACTAGACATGCATTCTACTGAGAAGCAACAACTTTGCTTCTTATATTTTTGTCTTTTAATTTTAATTTGGGTTTCTAAATGTTCCCAGGTAGGACATGAATTGCATCATATTTCAGCTGTTAAGGAATCTGTCATTACAGGCCTATGCCATCAGGCCCTGGATAGTAAATCCTACCCATTTGACATGATTTTGTCTTCAATATTGATATGCATATTTTAGTTATTTTGTCTTTTATGCGATTTTGAGACTCAGTTTGTACTCAATCATAAAATATATATCTAGATATTTTACTGGCATTACATTGATCCATAAATCAAATTTTCAAAATTTATATCTTTGCAATATTAAATATCTTAATAAACTGACTGTGGGTATCCCTACTCATTTAGAAATTATGAGATTTATATCAATAATGCCTTTTATTTTCCTTAATATATATTGTAAATATTTCAAATTTATACCTAGGTAATTCCTTTATGATGCTGTTTAATGTAAATAGTAATGTGATTTTATTCAAAAATTCTACTCCTTAATTGCCGATGCATATGAAAGTAGTCAATTATGTATGTTATACTTTTAGTCTTTTAACACTATGCCCGCTCATGCTTAATTCAAGAGAACATATAAAACCTTTTTGTTATATATGCTCTATAAATACACACACAAGTAATTCACAAAGGGGAGCAATTTTACTTCTTCCTTCCAGAATGTGTATTAGTTATATTTTCTCTAGGATTCAATAAGCCAGGATTTCTAGTACCCTGTTTTAAAACTGTTGTGAAAGCTTATCTCTTTTCTTTTTTCCTAATCTTAGCTAAAATATTTTAGGTTTTCTCTGCTAAGAATCATGTTTACAGTCAAGCATGGTGTCCCACACTTACTATACCAGTACTCAGGAGGTAGAGGTAGAAAGATCAGCAGTCATTGGTCATCTATAGATGTATAGGGAAGTTGAGGAGTGCCTGAGTTTTATTAGACCTTGTTTCAAGAAAAATAATTATATTGAGTATATATTGTGAAGGAAACATACATATGTGAAGATTGAAAACTAATTTCCACAAATAAAAGAAAGAACACTTAATATTTGTCTTTCTAGACCTTAGTTATGTCTTGCAAAATGATTGTTTGTAGCTCTGTTAATATACCTATCATTAATTTCATTTTTTTTGTTTTGTTTTTGTTTTTGTTTTTTTGAGACGGGGTTTTTCTGTGTGGCCTTGGCTGTCCTGGAACAATTTCATTTTTCTTAACAACTGAGTACAGCTCAGTACATGAGCTCAAAGTCATTACTAACTAAGGAGCTATTGATAATTGAGTGCTGAAGGGAGAGTATAAGCTACTGTACTTTAAAGATGACTCCTTGGGATACAGTGGAAGGCCACACATCCAAGAGTATGAAGGCAGTAACAACTGTACTTTATGAGCTGTTCTTTAAATCAAATATTATCTGGTGAAGTGTTGGATCTGATAGGAATCAAAGAATCTCATGATAGCATATAGTTTATTAATTTCTCAATGTACTAATAAGAAAATGAGAGAGGATCAGAGGTGAGGAGGACATAACATCAGTCCCAACACAGGGAGTAACTAGGACCAGCTGGACCCAGGCACAGAGGAACTCCGTCAGCCCAGCGGCACTGGTTCCTTCCACTCTGTCTGGGCTACTGCTCTGAGCAGCCCTTGGGCACAAATTTTGCAGCCAGTCCCACAACACCCAGAGGAAACTACACACCCAGGCACTCTAATGGACCCAGGATCACAGGATCACAGAGACAGCTTGACTCTGAGGAGTTCTGACACAACCAGGATCATAGGTAGGACAGACCCCAGTCAGATTTAGCCAGAGCAGCTAACACTAGAGATAACCAGATGGCCAGAGGGAAGCATATGAACAAAAGCAACAGAAACCAAGGTTACTTGGCATCATCAGAACCCAATTCTCCCACCATAACAAGATTCAGATCTAAAATCACTTCTCACGCTGATGATACAGGACTTTAAGAAGGACATAAATAATTCCCTCAAAGAGATACAGGAGAACACAGGTAATCAGCTAGAAGCCCTTAAAAAGAAAATACAAAAACCCCTTAAAGAATTACAGTAAAACAGAATCAAAAAGGCAAAAGAAGTGAACAAAACCATCTAGGATCTAAAAATGGAAAGAGAAACAATAAAGACATCACAAAGGGAGACAACCCTGGAGTTAAAAGCCCTAGGAAAGAGATCAGAAGTCATAGATGGCAAGCTTCACCAACAGAATACAAGAGATAGAAGAGAGAATCTCAGGGGTAGAAGACACCATAGAAAACATTAACATAACTGTCAAAGAAAATGCAAAAAGCATAAAGCTCCTAACCCAAAACATCCAGGAAATCCAGGATGCAATGAAAAGTCCAAACCTAAGGATAATAGGTATAGAAAAAAGTGAAGACTTCCAGTGTAATAGGCCAGTAAATATCTTCAACAAAATTATAGAAGAAAACTTCCCTAACCTAAAGAAAGAGATGCCCATGAACATACAAGAAGCCTATAGAACTCAAACTAGTTTGGACCAGAAAAGGAATTCCTCCCGTCACATAATAATCAAAACACCAAATGCAGTAAACAAAGGAAGACTTTTAAAAGCAGTAAAGGAAAATGATCAAGAAACATATAAATGCAGGCCTATCAGAATTACACCAGACTTCTCAGCAGAGACTATGAAAGCTAGAAGATTGTGGCCAGATGTCATACAGACCCTAAGAGAACACAAATGCCAGCCCAGCATACTATATCCAGCAAAGCTCTCAATTACCATAGATGGAGAAAACAGGATATTCCATGACAAAACAAAATTTACACAATATCTTTCCACAAATCCAGCCCTACAAAGAATAATAGATGGAAAATACCAAAATAAGGAGCAAAATTACACTATAGAAGAAGCAAGAAAGTAATCTTTCAACAAACCCACACCAACCTAATTCTAACTCTAACAACAAAAATGACAGGAAGTAAGAATTACTTTTTCTTAATATGAAAATTAATATTACCAAAAATCAATTGAAATCCAAAAATATAAAGAATTAGAAATTTGTTGGGTGTCATCCAGTAGTCTCTCTAATTTGGTAATTGGAGAAATAGGTCCAATATTGTACAATCCATATATACTTTCTGCTTGTTTGTACATCACAATGTCTTGCTGGGTTCTACATAATGGTCTTGAAATCATGCTTGACCTATCTCAGCCTCTCTATTAGTAGGACTGTTTATTTGATATTTTTACACTATACTATGGTTTTCAGAACAGCTTACATATTTCAAAGGTTTATACACTCAAAAGAAACATAGACAATTAACTTGGGAGGTGGCTTGTAAGAGAACAACAAAGAATGAGACTGAATGCTTTGCTTGATGTTTGTAACTATTGTATCAAGTTTGAAGAAGACTTTATAAGTTATTCTTTCTCTGAGATGACTGCTTTTCAAAATCACCACAGCCAATGAACCAGATTCTTACCCTCACCTAATAATGTCTGTGCCACCCTTCAAGCAGAACCATTTTTTCATTGAAACAGTTGGTGAATGACTTTATGGATAGACCATTTTAATACACACACCATTTCTTAAATGAATGTAACCTGTTTTCTGTGGGCTAAGAATGATGACAATCACTCAAGTCAAATAGCTTTGCCATAGCAGGAAATCTGTATACAAAAATAGTGCCTACAGTTCATTCCTTGGCACAGCAGAACTGTCAACTCTCAGCTTAGCTATGATTGAGGTAAAATCCTTTGGTGATGTTAGGGTCATTGAAGTACAGCCTTATTATAATGAACTCCAATGTCTAAAAATTGTTCTTATGTTGGGCTTGTACCACAATAAGAGCCAAGATTTTAAGCTCTACTAAAACCAAAACCAAGAAACAAAAACACTTCATCTATTTATCTATTTATGTTCATTAAAAAAATACTAGTAGTGATATATTATTTTAAGATGTACAGTTAATATGTTTGGAGTTATTTAAAATTTATATTGAGATAAATATATGTATTTTCAGTATTACTGTAGACAAGAATCTATATTAGACTGTTCAACTGATTGTTGTTTTATATCAAACAATTTTCATAATACTCATTTTTATTGTTATATTTTATACATTTTAAAGAATATGACAAAATAAAAAAAGAAAATGTAAAAAGAATAAAAAAGTAAAAAGCAAATATAAAAACCAAAAATGATAATCATATTTGTATAATACTGGACTACTACTTTTCTTTAAAAATGATAGTACAAAAAACTACAATCAAACAACAAAAAAACAAAAACAATTATAAAATCACATTGCTATCATTTTCTGTTGTTGATAATAATTTTTTCCTTTTATATGTTTTCTCAGCTTGATGAATTCCATTCTCTCTGTAGTTAACAGTTTTCTTTAAGTTTTGTTTTTTTATACTTATGATTCTGTCAGATGCTTTTTCTACCTATGTCAATATGATCACTTCCTTTTATAGCTCTTCTTTAGTCCATTCTGGGATGGATTATATTTACTCATTCCAAATATGGAACTGCTTCTGTTTGGCATTTCTATTCTCTCTAGTACCAAAACCATATATTTGATTGGGTTTTATACTAAATTTTATTACCAAAATACTAATATGGGCAGTATCATAATTAATTATTTTATTGTATTTTACTAATAAGACTAATTATTAAGTATTTTTTTTTATTTATATCCCAAATGTTATCCCTGCTCCTGGCTCCCCCTCATAGAGTTCTTCCCCCTATCCTCCTTCTCATTCACCTTCGTGAGGGTGCCCACCTAGGGGATCCCCATTCCCTAGAGCATCATATCTACAGGATTAGGCACATCTTCTCCACTGAGGCCAGACAAGGCAATCTTCTGCTACATATGTGCTAGCGCCTCAGACCAGCCTTTGTACGCTCTTTGGTTGGTGGCCCAATCTCTGAGAGCTTCCAGCTTCTACAGTATTTGACATTGTTGATCCTCCTATAGGGTTGCCATCCCATTCATTTCCCTCATTCTTTTCCAAACTCTTCCATAGGGGTACCAGACCTCAATCCAATGCTTGGCTATAAGGGTTTGCATCTGTCTCAGTCAACTGCTGGTAGGCTCTCAGAGGACAACCATGCTAGGCTGCTATTTGCAAGAAGTAATAGTGTCTTAGGATTTTCATCAATCCTTGGGTCTGTCATTAGTAAGCCAGTTTTGTCTGGGCTCCACTTTTGTCCTCACATTTCTTTTAGGCTAGTGCAATTTTGTGTCAGAAAATTTGTAGGTGAGGTTTTGTCTTCATTTTTCCACTGGGGCCCTGTCTGATTCTAGGTTGCCTCTTAGGGTTCCATGTCCTCACTGTTAGGCACTTCAGGTAAGGTCACCCACATTGAGTCCTAGGAGTTTCTTGCATCCCAGGTCTCTAGACCTTTCTGGAAGCTCCATCCCAACCTCCAGCAGCTAATAACATACATCTCCTGTTACAGTAACATACATTAGATGGAAGGAAGGAAATTGAAGTAAAAGAGGGGTAAAGAGAGAGAAGAGTGAAAACATTTTTGTTTATGTTCATGAAAAGTCTCATACATTTAATCACCTTACCCTAAAACCAAAAACTTTCCATTTCTTAGAAGAAACCTTTTCTACCTTGTCTTTGTTTTAAGTATTTTTGAATAAGCAGGTATTGAAAACTACAACTCCAGTTTATGACTATGCCTGCCTAATGCTCAGATGGACATATTTTTCCCCTTAACACTTACGGAATGGTTGGCACTTGTGGAAACAATGAAGACATTTGCGTCTATGAGAACAACAGTACCTCCTAGAAACGTCAGAAACTATACCCATAAAGTCTCATCAACACAATTTCTAAACATAATTTGGCCAGGGACAATAACTATGGACATACCAAAGCCTATCAGAAAAATCCAAAATGCCAGAACTGCATACAAATATCTAACACAAGTAAAGAAATGCTGAAAGGGCAAATAGTCTTTTCCAGAGATGAGCCCACCAAGTGGTTATCCAATATGAAAAGGTATCCTCTAAAACATGCATAGAAGGAACATACAGACTGAGCTGATTGTATCTAGAAATACATGTATACACATATATACATGAAACAAGAACAGAGTCTATAAATTTCAAAGAAGGCAAGAAGGTGTATGGGAGGGACTGGAAGAAGGAAGGGGAATTGGAAGTGATATAACTAAATTATTATCTCAAAAATAAAAGAACATTTAAAAATAAAAATTGAAGATGGGTGCTTTTGAATCCTGATTTGCGAGTTTATTTCACATATCTAAATGGGGTGGTGAGACCCACATGGGATCAAATGAACTAGTTTAGAATAAGAAGTGACTTTTCACAGGGAAAGCAACAAACCAAAACCAACTGAGAAAAATTCAAGCAACTATAGAGAGTCAATATATTTGTGTTTCTTTCAGATTAAGGGAATATTTTTCAATTTGCAT
>JADRCD010091792.1:0-11616 GCA_019843815.1 Montemys delectorum | reverse complement strand
AGGGTGAGATTTCTGTCATTATTGTGCTCAGGATGCCACAGAGGGGCAGAACCCGTGACAAATGAAATAAAAGGGACCAAGGTCAGGAAAAGAAAACAGACTAGACAACTCAAGGAGACACCAGGCCATACACAGCCATTCTCATTTTGACAGACATAGAAACCCATATTATAATATATGAGGACATGCTTCACATATTATAGTATTCTCAAGTTGCTCATTTTTGAAAGCAAAATGAATTATTGATTTTTTTCATTTTTCTTTGTGTGTGTGTGTGTGTGTGTGTGTGTGTGTGTAGTTTTTCTTTGTATAGCCCTGGTTGTCCTAGAACTTACTCTGTAGACCAGGCTGGCCTTGAACTCAGAAATCCACCTGCCTCTGCCTCCCAATTGCTGGGACTAAGGCGTGTGCCAACACTGCCCAACTGAATTCCTGATTCTTACTTTGGTTTTGGGTCACATGGTCATCATGTGCTTGCTGATCACGTAGTTCCCATGTGTCTGCTGTGATGAGGTTACTTTATCCTTTTTGCTCCTGAAAGCAAATAATTAGAAATTGAAAAGTACTTTTAAATCTGTCCTTTCAAAATGTGAGCAATCTGTCTATTCAATTTATGTCTATATAAGCCAGCCTTAAAATAAGTGAAAAAAATTTGTGATGGTGTGCTGGTATAGGCTTATAGTCCCCTTACTTAAGTAGGAGGATTGCTGTGAGTTCTAGACCACTTTGGCCTACAAATTAAGTCAATCTCTCTCTCTCTCTCTCTCTCTCTCTCTCTTTCTCTCTCTCTCTCTCTCTCAAATAATAAACAGATAAAATACATAAAACTAGGAAAATGAAAATAAAATACACTAAAATAAATGGATGAATATAAAAATAAATACCAGATAGCATGTTAGCATGTGTGCTTGTCGTTGTATACATGTACATGTATACATGTGCACACACACACATACACACACACTCCTATATTCTTACTGTTATTAATATTTATACATATTTCTCTATCTATCATATGTCCATCTATATGTAACAAGAAGCACTGCTTAAATTTCAGTTTTGCTAATATATATGTATATATTTGCATGTTTGTTTAGAGTGTTGTAAAATAAAATATCACAAGGAGCCTTCTTTTGGAAAAGAACTAAACAGTTACTTTACCTTCAACTTTGCCTCTAGAAAGTCAGTCAAAGATCCACTTGATAAAAGCTTGGTCCTCAGGAATTGGAACTTTTAAATAAGTGTAGTATAGTGGGGTGGGTTTATCTAGGATCCACAAAGTGTCCCTTCAGAGGAGGATATGGAACACCACTCTCACCCTACCCCATGATTCCCATACACCATGAAATAAGCTCTTTTTCCCTATCATGTACTGTTGATCATGATGGGTGCTTTACCATAGGCATAAAAACCACAGTACCAATATAACATAAACCGTAATCTCTGAATGTATTATGTAAAATGAACCTTCTCTATGACCTAATTAAACCAGAAAGTATGTGATCCAGTAACAGGAAACTGACCAACATTCTTTGTGATCTTTCAGGCAATAAATGAGGAGGTTCTAGTAGATTCTAATCTGATCATTTATCTTTGCTTCTCAGGAATCAATTTCTTCTTCTTCTACCCAATTCTCTGCTCTTGACCCTTTAATAACAACAGGGGAGGCCATGAACTACTTTATACATTGCAAGAATATATCATCAAGCCATGCATCTTTTGCCCCTAATGCCATAATTTATTTGTGATTGTGGTCTCACTTGAGCTTGTTTAATAATTCTTTTACAAACCTATGCCTCTCTTACACTGTGCCATCTGCCTCCACCAGATCAAGTATATCAGTGTATACTCATACTCATAGATTTTCCAATGTGTCCTCAAAGCACAGTCTATCAAGTTAACACCTTTCACTACCATTATCTTATCCTCTCTGACTCCACCAAGAAGATCTCCTTCAATATATCACAAAATATGATCCTTTCACTAAGAAAATGCTTTCCCTCATCTTATTAATAGGGTGAGGTTTTCCATCTCTTTCTCTTTTCCCTACTCTATGTATTAAGCATGTACATATGTGTAGGTATGGGTCTGCAAGCACATGGTGCAAATGTAAAGTTCAGCATACAACCTTGAATATAAATTCTCAGATACCTTCTTTCTATATTTTGCTTGAAACAAATACTCCCTGTCCTGAAGCTTTACCAAGAAGATCAGGATTGCTAACTCATGAGCTTGGAGGGGTCCTTCTGTCTCTCAGTTATCTAACCTTTGATGAGATTACAAGCACATAGCACTATGTGTTCACAGTGGGTTTTTATGTGAATTCTAGGAATCCAACTTAGTTCTTGCCTTTTCCGGTCAGGAATCTCCTCAGCTTCCTCAAAGCATCCTTTTTCACTTGATTCTAGGACATCACATTCTCTTGGGATCTTTTGTTCTCCCCTCACAAGAAACCATTTCTCAGAAGATATTCCAATGTTGTATTGGCAGTTTGATGATGAATTCCTGTACTCTGTCTACACTTATCTGATTGCACTGCAAAACACATTCCATGTACAACCTCAAGAATGAATGCTCTAGCTATGTCATGTCTTCTTCAGGCTACAACTCTTACACTGAGACATCCAGGAGTACCCCTACTTCATAGCTTGCTCAATTGTCTGCTCAATATATGTACTAGAATGATGAACCAATGATTCTATTATTTTTCAATTGAAATCCTAATATTTTCAAGGTCCTCTGCCTTGAACAACCCCACCCCCAAGCATGCTTATGTTGAAACTGTCCCCCAGCCTCAGCAAACAACTCTTAGTCTAATTGTTGAAGCTGAAGAAGCCATGTCATCTTTGTCCTTTTCTTAGCTCATAATACACAACTCCTGCCTAAGGTATAATCCAATAATTTCATTTCAAATTTAAAGTATGTGCCCTGCTCTGAACCACCAGCATGTCACCCCTGAATCACTGTACATCTGTGTAAACTGGGTTCTCTGTCAGCTCCACGCCCTCATACAATCTGTTCATAATACACTCAACAATAAGATCATGCATATCACTGCACACATTCCTACAATGGCTGGACCACCCATAGAGAAAGCACATGTACTTAGCATATTGACTGAAGCTGTACATAGTTTGCACCTTTGCAGTTCTTCCGTCTGTCTCCTTTCACACACCTTTTGTTCACTTGCTGGTCTTTGAACATTTTAGGTCATTCCTATCATTCCTTTTCGAGCCTTTATATCTGGTGTTCTTTCTTTTCCCCTCATTTCCAGTCTAGTAACCATCAAGGCTTATTTAAGTACTTTCCCACTCAGCCCAGGTTTCACTGTGTCAATGAGATCTGCCTTATTTAAATGAATGAGTATTATTTGATAATGATGATGTGATGATGATGATGATGATGATGATGATGATGATGATGATGATAAAATAATACAAGTTCAAATTATCTGTGGCATCTTCTCCAGTGGCATCTGTGTAGGTTAGCTTTTACCCTATCCTTATTTCTTACAGTTGATACCCACAATATTCCCATTTCACAGAGGAGAAAATGAAGGCTTAGGTTGCTTCAAGATCCTCAACTAGTAAATGAAGAAACTGCATCCTAAATTTATTCTTTGTTTATAATTTAAATTCTAGGTATCTTGGAATATCTTATGTACAGATAACTGTGTTAGATACACTAATGTACCCTGAAATTTCCCTTCAAGAAATGACTTATGGCCTAGTTGTGAGAAACACTCACCCATTATCTGTAGTAGGGATCTCATAAGCTTTTGAGCTGACATTATACTGCCTTGGATATTTGGCTAGAAAGACAAGTCATTTCTCTCTTACAAGGAGATTCCTTTGCACCAGATCTTTATGTTGTTCTGACACAGACAGTCATATCTAAAACACACTACAGTCCATGTTTAATCCTGCATCCTCCTTTTGTTTTTGTCGATTCTCCCCAATGTTTTATATAAGTTTCATTTTAGATTTTACTTCCCAGAAAATCTAAATCAGAATTAAATGAAACCCAAGGATCAGAATGGGTGACACTGGAAAAAAGCAAAGGAAGGGATGGACAATCTTCATGTACAAGTCACAGAAGCCCAGCAATAGGGACTTACTTATTTTCACATTTTCATCGTCTCTTTCTAACAAAAGACTCAGAGTGGTGGAAAATCAGAACTCTCTCAATATGGGAAACCCCAGGGTTGCAGACGCTTGAGAATAGGACCCATGTGCTCAAAATTGAATTCAGAGAAAAACCACAGGGGTCTGCCATATAAAATTGAATGCCTTCCTGCCCTGCAATGACAGACACATGCACATTAAAAGGTAATGAATAGTGTTTCATGTTCTGACATTATTGCTGTGAGAAACGCCACTTAATACAATGAACATATCTCTCAGAAATTTTCACTGATGCTTCAGAGCACTGTATCATATGCTGATGTGCAACGATTGCTGATAGACATACAGCGATCATAACAGTAAAACTGAAATAGCAACAGCAATGCCTCCCTGTTGGTTTGTGTGAGAATTAAATGAGATAGCACATTATACAAAGCTCTGGATGGAGCTGAGAGAGCTTAGTTGGTAAAGTGATTGCTGGATATAAAAGGACAACCTGGATTTGGATTCTCAGCACCCATGTAGAAAGCCAGACACAGTGGCTTATGTCTGTAGCCCCAGTGCCCGGGAGGTGATCACTGGAGAATTGTTATAGCTTGCTGGCCAACCAGTCTTTCTAATCAGTGAGCTCCAGGTTCAGTATACACTCTGTTTCAAAAAAAAAAAAAAAAAAAAAAAAAGGAGGTATGATGACTGGAGAAATGGCTCAGCAGTGAAGAACACTAGCAGACTTGCAGAGAACTAGACATGGCAATGTCATAGTGGGAGAGGCTCTCCCTATACCATTTAGCAATCAAGAAAAATGTCTCCACAGACATGCCCACATACAAATGTGATAGAGGCTATGCCTCTGCTCCCCTTTCTCAGGTGGAGATGACAGCCAAGATTAGCCATCACAGCATTATACTACGCTCAACTAGTCAGCAACAGAGAGCCCTAAACTAGATTTCTTCAGTGTAAGAAATACCATAAAAAATTTTGAAGCTTGAATTGGGCATGATGTTCAGCTAGCAAGCAGCTCCCAATATCATCCTGGGTCTGATGGTTATACTTAGGCTTTAAGGAAGCATAACCTCATTTATGAAACTTGCACTCTAAAATATCCAGTGTGTGACTAGTATGAGGTAGGGAATGTACTCTTAAAGAAAATTCCTTTAGCCTCGTCATACAGATATAATGACAGCTTGACCAATTACTTACTGCAGATACAATAGGTGTCCCATAAAATGATAAACTATCTTTATTTGCATAAGTGCACTATGATGTTTTTGCAATGAGAGAATGGACCAACTATGCTTCTCAGAATTTACTGCCATCATTATGAGGTGCAAGACCATGCTTGCAACATTTCTGCAAGTTAGCAGATATCACTTTTAAAGTAATAAGAAAAAAAAATGACAGGAAAGGTGACCCAGGCATTGACATTTTTTTTTTTTTTACTGTTGTCTGAAACTGGTAAGGAGGTAGCTTGCTTTTAAGTATGCATCTTATTAGGATCTGTTAGCAATGGCTTTAACTGTTATTTTGTTGGTAGTTTTTTTTAAACACTGTAATTAGCTTTGAAGATAAAATAGCAAGTTTGTACACAGTGATTTAGCTGGGAGGCCTAGGGAGGTCTGGTTTGACGGGGTAACAGCCCATAATTATACCACAGTATCGTAGACCTTAGACATGAGCTCCAACCTGTAGAACAGAAGGGAAAGCCTTCGGCTTTAGTAAGGAGGCTGACTTTCTGAGCTGACAGGTGTCCTGAGCTACAGGAGTTTAGGAGTCAAGTGAGCCTAAATACATTTCTTGTCTCTCCATCTTTCTTTCCCTTTCTCTCTCTTTCCTCCATCCTCCCCCTCTCTCCCTCTCAAGGTATCTAGAGATGTAATTTTTAAAAATGTACTAGTTTACTTTAGTACAAGGGCCAGGTGTGGGGTGCATATGAAGGGAATGCTTATTTTCCTTCACACCTAAGGCAGGAGAAAATTGCTTCCCATCTTATACGAGGAAACATGCCTGTCTACTTTACACATTACGAAGGTGACAGGAAGGAAACAAAAGGTGACAACAACACTCACACTATCCACTCTCTCTGGTAGTTCCCTTGTGTTCCATTAAAACACAAAGAACTAGTCTGATTTGAGGCTCTATGTCTATTGGACGCCCCCAAACAAACAGATGTGATTCACCCTCATCAAGTGTCTCAAGTTGAGCTGAGTGGAACTCCCAGCTTCGCCAGGACAACGTGTGGTTAGCATGAATCATGTACATATCTTAAGAACTGATCTATTCACTTTATCCTGGCCTATTCATTTTTATCCGTAGTTCTCAGACTTCCTAGTGCTGCAACCCTTTAATACAGTTCCCCATGTTATGGTGATGCCCAACCATAAAATTATTTTCATTGTTAATTTATAACTGTAATTTTGCTACTGTTATGAATCATACTGCAAATATCTGTGTTTTCCAATTGTCTTAGGCAACCATCGTCAAAGGGTCATTCAATTGCCAAAGGAGTATCATCCCACAGGCTGAGAACTGCTGGTTTATATATCTATTTATGCTAAGCACACACATATTCAAGTTTCTGATAGTCCCAAACTCTTTCACATGTTCTAAATATCAAAGGAACCATAGTGGGCAGAGCATGGGACTTCAAGTCAAGGAAGCATGGGTTCAAGTCTATATTTACATATTTACTAATTACTCACTAAGATAGGACCTTAGAAAGTAAAATTGACCTTTTCAAATAGTTTCTTCATTTTTCTAATACTGATAATGATACCTACCTCCTAATGCTCTGCAAAGATGAAAATAGATAATGCAGTTAAACATATCTCTAAGAACTGCAATACATATGAGTGACCTATTTTACCCAGGCAGATGTAGAAAATATTTATGACTTTATTAATACATACAATCTATCCTTTCCTATCATGAAGTCACCTAACTACACATGCTGGAAATGAAAAAAAAACAAGTACAGGCATACATTAACAAATTTATATATGGGTACACACACACACACACACTCACACACTCAAAAGTTACTCATAAAGAATGCTGATAGAAGTAATATACATATACATATTTTTAAATATGTGCATATATAATTATTCAATACAATATATTATAGTGACATATATAATAGAATTTGTAGAATATATTATATATTATATAGAATATATAGAATATATTATATATAACAATATACTATAATATATATAATATCACCATATAATATATATTACTATAACACTACATGTATATAGTATTATATTTTATATACACTACATATATAGATATATAATTCCAAAGAGTTAATTTTATGCTAAAAAGTGATAGCATCCATTCTGGATATTAGCAGGTAGGAATTTGTTTGTACACTTAGTTTTGAATAAATAGCATATACAAATTAGATTTCTGGTATTTCTAAAAGTATGAACCTTGACAACCCTGCATTGTCCTACATAAGAGCACACGTATTTATGCAGATGTGTAGAATGAGTCCCCTTAAACAGGATTCTTGCTTTAGAGTAATTTTTATAAATCTTATCATTTAAAGAAGGGGAAACTATCTGCAGCTGGATTCCATAAAGTAGAGGGTAAAATGAAATCTTTCTAATACTCATAGGAACATAAAATATAATAAAACAAAATATATTATAATAACAAGTACAAAGTACCTTAACAATTGGCCCAGACAAGCAATTTATATGAAAAGAGTAATCTTGGGCTATCTCAGCACTCCTTCTAAGTTCAAGACCTCCTTCAATTCCTCAACAGCATGGTTAAACAATTTTTATTATTTTTTTTTGCATTCATATACTGTTATAGGTTGAACTGTGTCTCTAAAACAATATCAATCACACTGCAGAGAGAACCCCGTGCCTAGGAGTAGTTGGCCAATATAATGTTTGGTATGTGTGTTTGTGTGTGTGTGTGGGTGTGTGTGTGTGTATGTTTGTTTGTATGGTGTGTGTGTGTATGTATGTATATGGTGTATGTCTGTGTGTCTGTGTGTCTGTGTATGGTGTGTGTCTGTGTGTCTGTGTATCTGTGTATATGTGTGTATGGTGTGTATGTGTGTGTGTGTGTATGTGTGTGTATGGTGTGTGCCTGTGTGTGTACTATATTTTCTTTGTTTTTGTATTTTTAAAAAGTTTATTTGTTTTGATCTTTACTCACTGTTCTTATTTTTGAGAGAGTGAAAGAAAAAAACAGGAAGCTATGAGGGGTAAGAGGTAGAGAACAAGTAAACTTAGAAATAAGTTTAAAGAAGAAATTTCTGGTTTCTTTGGAGACTCAATTGTGTCATGTGATGCTTTTCTGAAATCTGTCTAATGAGAAGATGTTTTTGCTGAAGCAGACACATGGGAGGATATTTTGCTGAGAAGGGTTTGTTTTTTTGTTTTTTGGGTTTTTTTTGTTTGTTTTTTTTGTTTTTGTTTTTTTTTGGAAGCAGGCTGGATTAAAAGCATGTGCTATTTTGCTTGAGTAAATGCTTCTGAGAACACATGATATTTGGAAAGGGTATAAATATAAGCCAACAGACAGTGGACAACACTGTGTGGTCTCCATTGGGCTTTGTGAATACTGGTCTTCATTGATGATGTTCTGGCATTGGTTTGTCTTACCTTTTTCACTGATCACCATTTGTCATGACTTCATAGAAAGAAATGTACCAAATACGTGTTGGTAATGTTCTGGCTTCTTGCTGCTTCCTTAGACTTGTGCTAGATGGCAGAGCCTCATAGTTTCTTCTGGAGAGGACTATCATTGTTGATTAATGAATGGTGTTTTCCAGAGGATCAAGCTACTCCTGTTGGTTTCTGTGAACTGAATTGCTGCTATCCTGACAATGAAGATTAAATTCATCCCTAAGAACTAATTCTCAACAGGCACATCCTCTTTTGTCCTATTCACCTTTCATTTCCACTACATTTTGTGAGTGGTAGGCAGGAAGGAACATTAAAGCATTTAAGTACCCTTATTAAAACAAGTTTTGCCCAAGTGTAGGGGAATGCTACATCAGGGAAGTGA
Source organism: Montemys delectorum (assembly GCA_019843815.1). Classification (NCBI taxonomy): domain Eukaryota; kingdom Metazoa; phylum Chordata; class Mammalia; order Rodentia; family Muridae; genus Montemys; species Montemys delectorum. The sequence goes on along the minus strand of JADRCD010091792.1, from coordinate 2,461 downwards.
GAGTATGTGTGTTGGTGAGCAGGAGTAGGGATGTGATAGGGGGGTTTTGGACAGGAAACCAGGAAAGGGGATAACATTTGAAATACAAATAAAGAAAATATCTAATAAAAATAAAAAAAAAATACCTTCACAAAAAATAGGTTTTAAAAAATACAAGCCTACATAATTCTTCAAAACCATCAAAATAAAAGAGTTCAATAGAATATATCCTAACCCAATATGACTGGAATTCTTATAAAGAAGAGAATTTCAGTCAATGTATACCAAGAGGGTAGATGACATGAGGAGAAAAGGTAGCCATCTAAAAGTAAAAGAATTTCAGAGACTGAAAGGTAGCTAGGGAACTTATGAGACAGATATATTCCCCAGAGCTGTCAAAGATCAAGTGGTCTTGTAATATCTTCATGTAAGAGGATTCATTTACTATTGTTTTAAGTCATGGGTCTATAACAGCCTCCCTAGGAAATTAATTCAGTGAGTCCCAGAGAGATTAAATTAATGGCTGGATTTCATATCTTTATTGAGTTCTCATCTCTGAAGACTTAGACCTTTTCATTTGCCTATAACAAACACCATTTCCTCAATCCTATAGTCTTCTTCCATTTCTCATCCTAAATATCTGATATAGAACGCTTAATAGGTATCAATATGCATTCAGGGTAGCAGAATGGAGATGTCAACCATGTCTGCATGAACCTAGATCTTTACAGAAATAATGTACTGAAACTTTGCACTGCAAACATACCTGTTATGGGGCTTCTACCTTTTCTCAATAAATATTGCCCATTCTTTTTAAATAAACAAATACAAATAATTTATCCTTTCTTTGACTTCCATGAATGACAAGATATCTGTATCAGGCAAGTGTTTCTTCCTTAGAAGACATCAAGGAAGGCCAGGGGCTTTTACACCAGTAATACAAAGCAATCTCTACAGCAATTACTAACATTGGATGAGAGCCAGCAAGGGAAGCCAGTCACTGTGCAACAAGCATTACCTACTTGCTTTCATTTAATCAGTTTGAACCCCCTGCACTTACTTTGCAAACTACTGGTGTTATCTCTCTTTATGGCAATATAATTAATGTTGAAAAGGTCTGAAACTTTTGAGCAATAGGCACATAAATCATAAATATTAAAAACAAAATTTACATAATCCTGGTCTCTACACTAACATCACCACATATTGACTGCCATTGATTTCATTTATTGACAAATACAGAGACAGAAAACTTCTGGTATTGCTGGTCAGTGTTTGTCATGCTTCCCCACATCTAACTTTAGCATTTTCATTCAATCCATTCCTGTTCTTGACCTATTTTTGTCATGGCAAAATATAATACTTTCCAGTGCATTGAATTCACCATTTATATTAATGTATATATGGGTTTGATTTTTTTATGTTTATTTATGAAGCAATGTAGACCAGTTTGGCTTCCAACTTGTGGCTGGTTATCTACCAGCAGACTCACCAGTGCTGGAACTGTGAATTCAAGTCTCACTGCTCAACTCAAGTTTTGGATGTGTTTAAAGAATATTTTAATTATCTCCTGTGTGTATAAGAGTTTTACCTTTATGTGTATTTGTGTACCACAAGTGCTGGTCCTTGAGAAGGTAGTGAACCTCCATGTCGATTCTGGGAATTAAATCCTGACTCTTTGCAACAACAAGTGCTTAAACCACAGAACCATTTGGATTGGATTTTTGAACAGTACCATTGCAGCATTGCAGGGGAATGGATGAAAAGTAGGGAAATGGAAAATTTAATTCTTGAGAGAATCTGAAGTAATAACGAATTTTCAGAAGGTTTACCATTTGGTTATATCTGCCTTTGCTGCCTCTGAAAGAAAAGAAAACATAGAATTACAGTTCTCTTTTTACTAGCTGTAGCACCTGAAAGCTCCCAGATAGATTATGTCAGAGATGCTGGGCCAATTTTGCATCTGTACACCTTTGTGTTCCTATTTAAAATGATTTGATTTTTATATGCAAGAAGGAACAATCAAATGTGAGAGAAGATTATATTGTCACAACGCCTTCACCTCCTGCCTACTCTAATTATGTGGTCTATTAGAGAAGGAGATTAAAACCATACCATCAAAATATAGAAAATGTATTTCACAAGTACAAAATAAAATCTGCATTTATCGTGCTCTGGTGGAGTCACCACAAATTATTAAACAGACTTGGGAAGGAATCTAAAATGGTCCTGAATATAGCCAGTGATGACATTTATATTCAAACTGACTATAAAGTCAGTTTGTACTCACTGATCAGATAATTGTCCAAATCACTGTGAAAATGTAGGTTAGGCCCTGTGAATAAAGACTACATCTCATCAGTGTGGCTATGCTTCTAAACATGGATGCTGTTTATGAAGATATCGTCAGGTTGCTTATCTCTATTTCATAGGGATCTGTTCATCTATAGGTAGGCGCTCCACTAGCAGAACATTCCAGCTG
>JADRCD010091696.1:0-14173 GCA_019843815.1 Montemys delectorum | reverse complement strand
AGATTTTTTTATCATTCGTTGTTCTTTTTTTTTTTTTTTTTTTTTTTCCCAAGACAGGGTTTCTCTGTGTAGCCCTGGCTGTCCTGGAACTCACTCTGTAGACCAGGCTGGCCTCGAACTCAGAAATCCACCTGTCTGGGATTAAGGGCATGCGCCACCACTGCCCAGCATGGTGGTTGTTCTTGATGGTGGCAGGTACCCAGAAAGTGTGGACAGAGGAGTGCCCATGAGAGTGACAGCCTGGCAGGAGGCCTGATGGTGGAAGGGAGACAGGGAGGTCGATGGACTGAGTTTGTAGATGGAGTTGATTTTCAACCTTTCCAGAGCCAGCCCTATCTGTCTTTCATAGAGGGGTGCCACTACCCATAATTTTCATACTCACCCCAGAGTTTAGTACACTCCAGCTTTCAGACGCCCCTCCCCCGTGCATGTGTCACACCATGAGTGTTTTAACTCAGTTTTCCTGTGGTGATCCTTTGGCCTCTGCTCACCTGAGTCCTGTTTCCTCTCCCCATGTACTGTGCAGACTGTACTGGTGATCACATACCGAGAACCCCCAAATCCGGAGTATCAGGAGTTTCAGAATCGTCTGCTGATCAGAGCTCGGGAAGACTTTGGTGTGGAGCTAGCCCCATCCCTGGTGAGGAGATCTCTGAGAGGCAGAACAGGCAATGAGGAAGGGACTTCTCACAGAGCCTTTGATCATGGAGCAAGCCCCATTTCAGGCCGTACCTCTGTCCAGGATATTACCCTTATGACCAACGGATAGGGGTGGGAGGAGGGAGAAAGTAAGCCAAGAAAGTGGGGAGGCATGGGGACACTGCAGGTGTGGAAAAGGAACCAGAAGGGGACCCTCATGGGGACATTTGGAGAGTGCTGCTGAACTTGCTGTCCCCAGATGAATCTCATCGCTGGCTGTTTCTATGATGGGATCCTGCTCTATGCCCAAGTCCTGAATGAGACAATACAGGAAGGGGGCACCAGGGAAGATGGACTTCGAATTGTGGAGAAGATGCAGGGACGAAGATACCATGGTAATGAAGGGTGGGGGGGAGGGGAGTGGAGGCCTGAGGGCTGACATGAGGCTCAGGAGTGCAGTGGGCAGCAGAAGAAGAAATGCTCCAGGCACCGCAGGGAGAGTCAGTGGACACACATCACTGTGGGGAGAGTCTCTGAGACAGTGAGATGGGGGCACAGGAGGAGAGTGGGCCAGGGCCAAATCTCAAAAGTGAGGGACACTCCTTTTTTTTATCTTAGGTGTAACTGGACTGGTTGTCATGGACAAAAACAATGACCGTGAGACTGACTTTGTCCTGTGGGCCATGGGAGACTTGGATTCTGGGGACTTCCAGGTGACGGGGAAGAGAGGACAGGGAGGAGGAGGGATTGGCTCTAAGATCCAGTGGGAAACAGAATCCTTGGCTCTGGGGGAGGAGCTTACTCCCTCTGCTGGGCCTTCCTCATGGTGGGGTCTCAGGGAGAAGGCTGGGGCAGGCCTGTGGGCCCAGCACTCTGCTTCCTCACAGCCCGCAGCCCACTACTCGGGAGCTGAGAAGCAGATTTGGTGGACAGGCCGGCCAATTCCCTGGGTGAAGGGGGCCCCACCTTTGGACAATCCCCCCTGTGCCTTTGACTTGGACGACCCATCCTGTGATAAAAGTGGGTGTGTGCAGGGACTGGGAGCAGTCCCCCCTTTACCCCGCCCTGCGCTCTGCCCCTACCTCACTGACACCCATCCCCACTCCTGGCAATGTCTTCTCTTTGTCTGCAGCGCTCTCTCTTTCCCTCAAGAAAGCTCTGCACCTCCTGCAGCTGTGTCTCTCTGCCCTCAGCTCCTCCAGTCTTTCTCAGGGTCTCTCTTCTCTCTTGCTCTCCTTCAGCTCCACTCTCCACCCTGGCAATCGTGGCCCTGGGCACGGGAATCACCTTCATCATGTTTGGTGTTTCCAGTTTCCTAATTTTCCGGTGAGTTCTGGGTTTTCCTCCTCCTCATGTCCGTCTTGCCACATGGCCTCTGGCTGAGGCAGGGGTCCTGTTGTGTGACTGGCAAGTCTCCTAACATGGTGTGGGTTTCTTGGACTAGCAGCTTTCTCTATGGCCTTTGAATCTGGTTGCCCATCATCTTAGGTATTTATTTTGCTTTTGTTGGTAACCTGGGTAGACTAGTTGTTTGTTTTTGTTTTTGTTATGTTTGTTTGTTTGTCTTTCGACAAAGTCTTGCTAAGTAGCCCAGACTGGCCTTGAAATCAAGATTCCCCTCCCTCACACTACTGAGTACTGGGTTTACGGATGTGTGCCAGGGTGCCTTGTTTGAATGCTGGGTTTGTTTGTTTGTTTGTTTGTTTGAGATAAGGTTTTACTGTAGAGCTCTGGCCTGTCTGGAACTCACTATGTAGACCAGGCTGCCCTTGAAATTCTCAGGGATTTGCCTACCTCTGTCTTTCAAGTGCTGGGATTAAAGACCTCCTCCACCGTGCCTAGCTCTGAATTCGGGTTTTTAAAAAATTGTGTTTATTTATATATCTCCTGTATGTCTGGGTAAATGTATGCCACCACACACATGTGTAGATGCCTACAGAGACCAGAAGAGCCATCAGATCCTCTGGAGTCCAAGTTATAGGTGGTTGTGAGCTCCCAGGATGGATGCTTGGAACTAACTTGGGACCTCTGGAAGAGTAGCTCCTAACTAGTTAGGCTCATCTCCAGCCCTGGAGTACTGTACTGATTTTGGGTAGAGTTAGGGTCAAAGGTGAATTCTTATGCCCTGGTTGCCCCCCATTTTCTCTCCTCACTTCATTCCCATTGAAGTGCAACAAAGTCTCATATTTCTGGCTATCTGGGAGATCGGAGATCAAGTCACCAACAAATTCTATGTCTGGTGAGGGTGCACATTCTGATTTGTGGAAAGTAATGTTTCACTGTGTCTTAACAGCGTGGAAGACTGGATGCCCTAACTTAGCTATAGGCTGGGGACGAATCAGTACTTGCCTAGTATGTTCAAGGCCATAGATTTAACCCTAGCCTGGAAGAGGGGAATGAAGAGAGATGAGAGAGGAGTAAGGGAGGGAAGGCGGGAGGGAGCAAGAGACAGAGAGAGAGAAAGAGAGAGAGAGAGAGAGAGAGAGAGAGAGGGAACTACAGCTGTGTGTGGTGGTGTATATCTATAATCCCAACTTTTGGAAGGTTGGAGCAGGATCATCATCATTAGTTTGAGGCCTACTTGTGTTCTGTCTCCAAACCAAACCAAACCAAACCAAACTAAACCAAAGGACTTTGCCTTTGACACTGAGTGACCATGTCCCAGTCCTGTAATAGTTGCAGCTTCCTCGAAGCTTAGTGGGTGGCAGGGCAGGGCTTGTCAGTCGACTGAGATATGCAATCCTTACAGAAAACTGATGCTGGAGAAGGAGCTGGCTAGCATGCTGTGGCGCATTCGCTGGGAAGAGCTGCAGTTTGGCAACTCGGATCGCTATCACAAAGGTGCAGGCAGTCGCCTGACGCTGTCACTGGTGAGCCCTTGGCCCTCCGCCTTCCTCTGACCTCCTGCTCTCTCTTACCCTGGACCTTTCCCAGCACACTGGCCTGTAATGATAGACCCTTGCACCACCACCACCACCACCATCTAATGCTCCTTTCATCCTTCCGCCTCCATGTTGCCCTTGGCCCCAGCGGGGATCCAGTTACGGCTCGCTCATGACAGCCCATGGGAAATACCAGATCTTTGCCAACACCGGTCACTTCAAGGTGAAGAGTCATCTGCTTGTTCTGGTTTCCCGACCATTTCATTGTGTCTCATCCCCATCTGCAGCCTCTGCCCCTGAACCTCTGCCCCTCACAGCCCCTGTTCTCTGCCCGGACAAGTTCTTGGGAGCTCTCCATTCTACAGCATCTCAGCTAATCCTGCGGTTCAGTGTCTTCTTCTGTTCCCACTCCACCTTAGGGAAATGTTGTTGCCATCAAACACGTGAATAAGAAGCGCATCGAGCTGACCCGGCAAGTTCTGTTTGAACTCAAACACGTATGTACTTGGGTATGAGTGGGAGGTGAGGGTAGACGGGGAAGAGGAAATAAGGGGACCATGGTCCCTGGCTAACGGGGTACGGGGCTTATTTCTCACAGATTCCCAGCTGCAGGTATAAGTAAGAGAAAGATCATTGCTCACAGTGGTGTTTCTGTATTTAAATTTTTACTGAGACAGAGTCTCTCTGTGTAACAGCTCTGGTTGTCTTGGAACTTACTATATAGACCAGGCTGGCCCTGAACTCACAGAGATCCTACTGCTTCTGCCTCCCCGGTGCTGGGGTTAAAGGTGTGCACCACCATGCCTGGCCTCTGTATTTAAATTTTAGGGCTGTCAATTCTCTTGTTTTTTTGTTTGTTTGTTTGTTTGTTTTTGTTTTTGTTTTTTTTGTTTTTGTTTTTGTAGATGAGAGATGTTCAGTTCAACCATCTTACTCGATTCATCGGAGCCTGCATAGACCCTCCCAACATCTGCATTGTCACCGAGTATTGTCCTCGTGGGAGCTTACAAGTGAGGGACAGGTCTAGGAGACTGTGGTAGGGTGTGGGTGTGGGTGGGGGGTCCCAAGGGGTAGCCTGTGAGACTGGGGACAGATACTGATCTCTTCTGTGTCACTATCAGGATATTCTGGAAAACGACAGCATCAATTTGGACTGGATGTTTCGCTACTCACTCATTAATGACCTTGTGAAGGTGAGTCTTTTCCTTCCATTTAAAATGCCTCAGTTGTTCAGTCTCTGCTGTAGTTTCTCTCCTGGATCCCTAACAGCCAAGCTCTTTCCAAGTCTTCTATTCCTGTGGTTGAGTGATACAGAGGTCCTGTTCCAGATATCTTAAATGTTTCTCTAGTGTCTCAAAGGGGTACTATTAGAATCCCTTAGTTATAGCTGGGCATGCCATCAAATGGAAGGTTGAGGCAGGGGGCTGCTCTGACTTTGAGGTCGGCCAAGGCTTCATAGTGAGTTTCAGGCTAGTTTGGACTACATAACAAGATCCTATCTGGAAAAAGAAGACAAGTAATAAAACCAAACCAAACAGTGAAAGGAATCCCATTGTTGGATGTGGGTAGTGCACATGTATAATCCCAACGCCCGCTGAGACAGGAGGATTGGGTGTTCAAGAACAGCTTGAGCGTCATAGTAAGAATCTGTCTCAAAACAAAGAAATGAAGAAGCTGAATGCGGTCTCCACGCACTTGTCTCCCTTTTGTTTTATGCTCTAACCAATATTCACCATGCCTATAACTAACTGTTGAAGAAGTGTCTAGTCTTTAACATTTCTAAATTTAACTGCTTGTTTCTGGAGACAGGGTCTTTCTGTGTAGTCCTGGCTGACCTGGAACTATCTCTGTAGACCATACTGACCTTGAACTCAAGAGATCTGCCTGCCCCTGGCTCCTCTGTGCTGGGATTAATGGTGTACAACAACACTTGTAGCTTTGATTTCTTTTAGAGACAGGGTTTAATGTTGCCTAGACTGGCCTCAAACTTATTACATAGCCAGAAATTGCTTTGAACTCCTGACTCTCCCATCTCTACCTCCCCAGTGCTAACATTGTAGGTTTGCACCACCACACCTGGTTAGAGACTGAAATTTAAAATATATTTGTTAAACTAAGAGAAAGGAAGGAAAACTGCACTAAATCTTTGTTTCCATTCTAATGGTCAGCTATTGTTAAATGACTCAGAGGCACACGGATGGTGGCAGCACACAGGTGAATCTTGCGTGGGTTAGACAGTGTTCAGAAGCCGGTCTCGTGAGCCTACTAACCACCTGACTGTGCCTGACACTGGCTCTCATTTTCTGCTGAATTTTCAAAAATTAATTCATGCATATGAAAGTTTTCCATCAAGTCAGAGAGGAAAATATTAGGGAAAGCCAATACAATTTTGCGAGGAGATGTGAAGGTAAACATGAAACCCAGGGGTGCTTTTGCACTTTCCACAGCAGTAAATTCGCTGGCTTAGGCATTCACTCCCTAAAGCTACACAAAGAAATAAAGAGGAAGAGATCTGAGAGCTTAGACCTGTTCAAGGCCAGAGCTTAGTGTTTACACCCTTGTGATTCTGGTCCACAGCAGAGCCTTCTGTCCTTTGTCTGACCATCTGTACAGACTAGGGAGGACTGCCAGAGTTTCTATTTGGGAAAACACTGCCTTGTCCTCCCAAGACGGGCCTTTTCATCACTTGGGGGCAATGTTCTGACATCTCTGCCTCTAGGAAGCCATGCTTCCACACTGGCTAGCCCTTGTTGCCCACCTCTGTCTGTTTCTTCAAAATTTGCTGATTGACTGCCATCTTCACTACTGTGTGGTCTAGCATTCCTCTAATAGACCCCATTCTGCTCCCACCATGGCCTGCATCCTACACACAACTATACACTAGAGTTACAAGTGGCTAGTTTTTCTATGGAGCATCTAGAGACTAGCCGCATCTTAAGTCGTGTCCTCCTAAATGGTAGCTAGGCGTGTTCTGGCTGCTCCCTTCACTGCTCAGCAAGTTGCCATTTTCAGAGATGGCTCCCCTCAAACCTCTTCGTAAGCATTTCCTCCTACCCCCTGGGCCTGATAGTTCAATGCTGTTTACATTGGAAGGGATGGCTCTGCGGGAGACATCGTCCCAACTCAGCTTGTTTTTTACGGTCTCAAGATCATTTAATTTCTAATGATTTTGGGTGGGTAGTCTGAATATCTGTATGCAGTTAGCTGGATCGTGCCATGGACTAGGGTTGCCTAAGCCTGATGTGATTCCAGACACTTACTCCGTGTCCTGCAGGGCATGGCCTTTCTCCACAACAGCATTATTTCATCTCATGGAAGCCTCAAGTCCTCCAACTGTGTGGTGGATAGTCGATTTGTGCTCAAAATAACAGATTATGGTCTGGCTAGCTTCCGATCAACCGCTGAACCGGACGACAGCCATGCCCTCTATGCCAGTGAGACTGCTTCCTGTGCCACCCCCTCCACGTCATCCCCTACCCTACACCTCCTCCTGCTGCCACCTATCTTTTATGTTACCCTTCAAGCCTGGGTCATTCCTCCCAGGGAGGGTGTAAGAAGTAGACCAGTAGCAGTAATGGGGATGAGCCCCGGTGGCATCCAGGATGCCGTTTGGGGAACCTAGCCAGCCTGTTCACTCTTTGCAGAGAAGCTGTGGACTGCCCCAGAACTGCTTAGTGGGAACCCCTTGCCAACCACAGGCATGCAGAAGGCAGATGTCTACAGCTTTGCGATCATTCTACAGGAAATAGCACTTCGCAGTGGTCCTTTCTACTTGGAAGGCCTGGACCTCAGTCCCAAAGGTGAGAGAATCTGTTGCTATGCACAGTCTCTTCTGCTTGGAGAACCTGAGTCTTCATCCAAACTTTCTGTCACCCTTAGAGATTGTCCAGAAGGTGCGAAATGGTCAGAGGCCGTATTTCCGGCCAAGCATTGACCGGACACAACTGAATGAAGAGTTAGTTTTGCTGATGGAAAGATGCTGGGCTCAGGACCCAACAGAACGTCCAGACTTTGGGCAAATCAAGGGCTTCATTCGCCGGTTTAACAAGTGAGAGGGCACCCAGGCTCAGAGGCTCCCAGGGACAGAAACCTTCCCATGCTTAGTGGATGAGGCTGGTGTGCCCCAAGGGTGGGTTGTATAGGAAGCCTCGTTGGTCTTGAGGACCTTGGAGCAAGTGTGATATCCTGGTCTCCCTGCAGGGAAGGTGGTACCAGCATATTGGACAACCTCTTGCTGCGCATGGAACAGTATGCCAATAACCTGGAAAAGCTGGTGGAGGAACGCACACAGGCCTATCTAGAGGAGAAACGCAAAGCTGAGGCTCTGCTGTACCAAATTCTACCCCAGTAAGACCTTTGTCCCCCTTCTCCAAAAATTTCCTTGTGTTTTATCTCAGCTATCTTCTGAGAATTTGTTTACAACCCTGGGAGTCCTACTATGTGACTTCTTGCCACAGTAGCCCTCCTGGCTACAGGCTACATGATGAGGGTATACTTTGTCTCCAAATGGGCTGTGCTGTCCCTCCTTCTTGGGACACTGTTCTTCCTCACCTTTATCTTAGCAAGTGTATGCAGAACGATTTCAACTGGAACCGCCCAGCCCCACATGGGTCCCCTCACAATGCTCCGGCCCTTGCGCACCCCAAAATATGCACTAGGCTAGGCCACATCTCAGCCACTTTCCTTTTCTTCCACCAAAGTCGACTTTCATTCTTCAGCTTGGCTGTGCTGTAACCACATACCCCGCCTTCTCCCTCCCTCCCTTTCCTCTTGCTTCCTAGTTCTGTTGCAGAGCAGTTAAAACGGGGAGAGACGGTTCAAGCAGAGGCCTTTGACAGTGTCACCATCTACTTCAGTGACATCGTGGGCTTCACAGCGCTGTCAGCTGAGAGCACCCCCATGCAGGTGAGAGCCATGAACAAGCATGGGTGGTGCTGGGTCCCAGGAGCCGCACTGGACTAGTTTGCTCCAGAGTTCTTTTGTCTTTCGGCTTGAGAATTTTTAGGAACCTGGGCACATATTTCAGAGCCTCTGCTTTCCTATCCTGTTAGGTGGTGACACTTCTTAATGACCTTTATACCTGCTTTGATGCCATAATCGACAACTTTGATGTCTACAAGGTGAGAGCTGGAGCCAACCTCCTTCTAAGATCCTTTTGAAACCCAGTTTCCCAAACCCCACAGACCATACTCACTCCACAGCCAGCACTCCCCAAGTTTCTCCAGCATCCTAGTGTTCTCTAGTGGACACTGGTAAAACACACGTGGTTCCCAGGCTTCCATGATCAGTCATGCTTTAGTCCCTCCCTCCCCCTCGGGTCTTAGTAATATAGACAACTGATCTCTCCTTCCACAACAATCAGAGACAAGACTTACTATGGGGTGGCGGGAAATGCATGTTATAAAGCTCTTTGTTAAAGTCATTGAGTTGGCTTACTTGCCCTTAGGAGTAAATGTGCTGCATTTGAATATGGATTTTATAGCTAACTATGTGGCCTTAGGCAGGATCAGGATTTCTCTGAGCTTTGGTTTGTTGCAGCAATAGATTAGTTGTATGCAAACTGATGGGCTGGTGAGATGGCTTGGTGGGTAAAGGCACCAAGCCTGTTGTCTTAGGCTCCATCCCTGGATCTCTATGATGCAATGAGAGACCCGATGCCCACGGGTGTCCTTTGAGTTCCACATTCATGTGCATGTGTGCATGCATGCACAAATAAATGTGAGAACTATTTTTTTTCAAAGTTCCTAATAGTGAGTGTGGTTTATGGCAGATAATAATGTTGGGCATGGTGATACCTGCCTGTCATCCCAGCATTTAGGTGACTGGGACAGATAGATCATGAGTTTAAGATCAGCCTTGGCTATCCAGTGAGATCTATCTAAACATAAATGAGGATCTAGTAAAGCTTACTCTACTCTTTCTGATGTTTCTCTAACAAAATTCCCATAAGCCCTTTACCCAAATGCGTCAATTATTTTTATTCCTACTTAAATTTTATATGTCTCTCTCCCTCTCTGGAACGTTTGGGAATCAGACCTACAGCTTTTTCCATGCTGAACTGCTCTGCTGCTTGACTACATCCCTGGCCTTATTAATATTATTATTTTAAATTCATATAATTATATTCTGGACCATTTGAGAGTTAAGTTTTTGGTACAGCAGCCCTTTGTCCCTGATGCTTAGTGTGGGCTCCCTACAGACTTCACTGTGCACCACAGGTTGGGACAGTTACCAGCTTTGAGCGCTGCCTCTTTCCTCTGACAGTCAGGCCGTCTGGTCCGTGCTCCCGAGCACGCTTTACCTTCTTTGTGCCTCTGGGTTCTTTGGACGAGGGTGGTGTTCCTGTCCACTTGTTCAGCCAATGACACTGAGGACTCACCAGGTGCTGGGGTCTCGAGGAGGACTTATGTCTTCCCCTGTCCGGCCTCCTCTTATCTCCAGAGGCTCAGGGCCATGGCATATAGTCCCTCTTCTGTCTGGTCAGGCATGGTCTCCCAGGCTGTCAGGATGACTCCTGCTGTCCGGCTTACCTATCCTTTCTCACTCTCACCGATACAGCTAGAGATGACCTCTTAAAACTACTTTTATTATTTCATTTATGTGTGTGTGTACCTATCTGAATATGTGCCACAGGTGTGAAGTTGCTATGGAGGCCACAAGAGGGTGTCCTACCCCCTAGAACTGGAGTTCCAGGGAGTTTGAGCTGCTATGTGGGTGCTGGGAACTGAACGCATGTCCTCTGGAGGAGTGGTCAGTGTTCTAATGACCGCGCCTACAGGTAACCTTTTAATCTTCCCTTTAAATCAGGTGGAGACCATTGGGGATGCCTACATGGTGGTATCTGGCCTGCCAGGCCGAAATGGTCAGCGCCATGCACCAGAAATTGCTCGAATGGCCCTAGCGTTACTAGATGCTGTTTCTTCCTTCCGCATCCGCCATCGACCCCATGACCAGCTGAGGTTACGCATAGGCGTCCATACCGGTAAGGCTGATTCTCACCTGCCCCTAGTGTCTATTTTTCCGGATCTCTACCAACCAGTTTGTCTTTACAGGGCCAGTCTGTGCTGGGGTGGTTGGCCTGAAGATGCCCCGGTACTGTCTTTTTGGAGACACAGTAAACACTGCTTCTCGAATGGAGTCTAATGGCCAAGGTGAGGACAACAGCTTTTAACTCCAAACTTGGCCTGGATCTGTCCTGCTCTTTTCTTTCCAGAGTCCCTCCATCTCTCTCTGTTAGGTGGTTCTGAAGTGCCCCATTCTTAGTCATCCTTACACATGTGCTCTGGGAGGACTGGGGGCTTTCTGAAGGGAGGCTGACTGGGTAGAGCACTCTCCAGCACTGACAATTCTTCTCTTGGCTTTTCTTTGACTCTTCTTTCTCCCTCTGCTCCTGGTCTACATCACCCTAGCTCTAAAGATCCATGTCTCCTCGACCACCAAGGATGCCCTGGATGAGCTAGGATGCTTCCAGCTAGAGCTCCGTGGGGATGTGGAGATGAAGGTGACGGCAGGCCGTGGGGGAGTGGATCATGGGAGGATGAAGGTGGGGGAAGAGAGGGAGACAAAGGCACTAACATGGAAGAGTCTGAACAATGCTCATCTCCGGCCTCCAGGGAAAAGGAAAAATGCGAACTTACTGGCTCTTGGGAGAGCGAAAAGGACCTCCGGGACTCCTGTAAACCGCAGGCAGACAGTCTCCTGCTGCTGGTACTTGGATGGGCAATGGTCACCGTGTCTCCACACAACAAAAACAGATGTTGCTATATGAGATGGAAAACATGCATACACACAAAACCCCTGCCTTATATGGAAGTCATAGCTCTCTGCAGCTCAGCCTTGTACATATATACCTGTCCCTCCCTGTCCTAGTCCTCTTCTTGCCTTCTGTAAATACCTGTATCTAGACCAGAATATTTTGTCCAAGTATAAAACAACAACAACAAATCATGGTGTCATTGTCTGGGGTCCAGACCATCCCAAGAGAAGAATACTGGCAGTGGACAGTTACAGAATCAATGAATCAGCAGTTTCAGGATGAGAGTACTTTATGTAAAACCCCTTACCAAGGACAGAGAATCGACTCCATCCAAACTGCCTCTGCAGTATAAGCAGAAACAGATTTCAAATCCCATGTCTGCTTCTCTCCTCGATTCTTAGAGTGGAGTTGTTCTCCTCCTTCCACACCCCTGTCCTCCTCCCTGACAGGCAAGGGAAGACATTACCCCCATTTGGTGGGGGCCGTCCTCCAGTTCGTAAGGCAAAGGCTGCCCTAGCGACAAGGGCACTGGCGTTGAGAAGCTGCAGTTCTTCCGGAATGGTGTGTCCAGTGTCCTGATGTTACTGACACCCTGGAGGAATGCCAGGATCAGGACAGATGCCACCCTTCCCCAAGCCAGAACATCAGAGCCTCTCCTGCACCCCAGTACCTAGTCACCCCCACACACCGGTAACCGTGCTGCTTGCTGAATCCAGAAGGTTTCAGGCTGCTCCTGGCGGTAATCATGAGGCTGTGAGGGAAGAGATACTAAGTAACCCTGGCCTTTGGTGCTTTCTGAACTTCTGGGCTTGCTGCTTTCCCACTCCTGGGCAGAGCCAGAGCTGTGTAAGATGACCGGCAGGTTGGGTTCTCACCTTTGTTGGGGCAGGGCATGCTCCTACCAGCTCCACTCTGTAGTCGTGGTGTGACACCGACTCGGTCTCAAAGAGCTTCCTTGCAGGCTCCCGCTCTGCCTGCACCTCTTTACTGCGTAGCCATGGGAGAGGTCAAGACCATTCCCAGTCTCTCTCCTCCCCTTCCCCCTTCCCGGGCTCTCACCAGATCTGGTGGTGCAGGAGCATCTCCAGCATGGCTTCACGCTTCCCTGTGGGAGAAACAGAAGAGGAATCTAGTCAGGACGCAGCTTCAGAAGTGAGTTGAGAAAAGAAGAGGGGAATCTTGGGGTTGGCCTTTAGGGCCACCAAACAATCCACAATCCCACCAGGAAGTCCTCTCTCCATTTTCTGTCTCCTGGGCTCTTTCAGGTCCCCTGCCTCTCACGTTTCACACCTCGAAGTGGTTGACAGGCATGCCTTGGGAGCTGGTACGAGTCTTTCTGGGTGGTGCTAGAAGGCATGGGCAACTGAGGCTGTGTGGTCAGCAGTCCGTGGTGTCCGTGTCGGAAGAAGTAACTCTCAGAGCCATCTTGCAATGGTGGGATTTGATCCAGCTTGTTGGTGGCTCTCTGTGGACCCAATCCAGTAACTATGAGTTCCCTTCTCCTACTGACCCCCATCACAAACTATTGGCTTCCCTAGGAAACTGGGGTAGGCCTTTAGAAGAGAGAATAGACCAAACCTTCATACCTCTTCCTCCCAGTTGTAGAGGAGACACTGGCCTCGAGGCCGTGTTTTACAGAGAATTTCCTGAGGTTCAACCTCTGGAGGTTCACACGGTTCACACGGTTCACACGGTTCACACGGTTCACACGGTTCACACGGTTCACACGGTTCACACGGTTCACATGGCCCTCTTACTCCAGGTTCTGGAGGTTTACATGGCCCTCTTACTCCAGGTTCTGAGACTTGTAGAGGTTCCCAGGAGTGTTGTGGCTTCCAGTGTAAGTGCTGACACCATGCATTATAATTAGGGATTAGTTCTGCTGGGATGCATTTGAAACCTTGAGGAATGCAGGTGAGGAGCTTAGGACCAGGTCCAGCGTCAACAGGTTCAGGTCCAGAGGCAGAAGAATCAGGCCCAGAGGCAGAACCAGGTGCAGAGACAAGACTAGGTCCAGAGGCAGGAACAGGCCCAGAGGTGGGACCGGAGCCCTGGCTAGGCTCAGAGCTCTGGCCAAGACAAGTGCCAGAGCCAGAGCCTTGAACAGAGCTATGACAAGGATAAGAAGTGGCAGGATCGGGGCTTGAGTCGAGGTCTGCAGTATTACATGGATTCTGAGGAATACAAGAAACATAGAAGGGCTGAAAGCCAAACCCATGGCCTCTCTGATGGGATGCAGGGCAGGGTGCCTCGTAAAGACTGTCAGAGGAGGGCTCTGTAAGCACAGAATACTGCGCAGGAGGCCCTGCACATACTACATTCCGGGCAGTAGACCTAGGGCTACTACCGGAAGAAGCAATGGCTTCTGAAATTGTCTCCAGTCCTTCAGAGCTGGGCTGTGCATCACAAGATCTGAAAGAAACGAATACATCAAGGTTGTCAGAACTGCTGCAAAGTTAGTCCGTCGATGTCTTGTTCTCCATGGCTCTTACCGCGACAACGATCCGTCTGTGGACTCGGTTGTCTCCATTTTCAGACTCCTCCTACCGGGTTGCCATAGAGACGGCAAACAACTCCAGGAGACTGCGCACAGCTAGAGCTGGGCGGACCGAGGGTGGCAGGTAGGAGAGATATAAACAAACGCTCTCTAGGGGCGGAAGTCTTAGACTTGGTGCTCTTTAATAGTCCTGGCTCTAAACTGCCTCACCTGGGCTTTTAAGGTTCCACTAACCTGAACTCTTACCTCCTTGCTCAATTTGATTAGTTCTGACTAAGGTGACTAGGGGACGCATTGGAGAAAAGCCAGGTTCATCAGTGTGAACTCCCGTTTGGTCCATTCCCTAATATGGAAGAGCAGGGGTTTTGTTTTTTATTTATTTATTTATTTATTTATTTA
>JADRCD010091650.1:415-14759 GCA_019843815.1 Montemys delectorum | reverse complement strand
GTCAACTTGACACAAGTAACAGGTTTTGTGTGTCAACTTGACACAAGCTAGAGTCATCAGAGAAAGGAGCTTCAGTTGAGGAAATGCCTCCATGAGATCCAAATGTAAGACATCCATGTAGTGGATGTAGTGATCCATGGCGGAGGGCCGAGGGCCCCACCCATTGTGGGTGGTGCCATCCCTGGGCTGGTAGTGCTGAGTTCTATAAGAGAGCAGGCTGTGCAAGCCAGGAGAGGCATGGCCCTCATGGCCTCCCAGTTGAGTCCTGCTTGAGTTCTTGTCCTCTCTTCTTCCAATGATGGACTGTGATCTGGAGATCTGGTAAGATTTTTGATCATGCTATTTTGTTGCAGCAATAAAACCTTGACTAAGACACCAACACTTTCAATAAACGTGCAATTACAGAATCAGCCTTTTCAAAACTCAAAGCAGAAACCCATTGAAATACTGAAAATATCAATGGTATGATGTATAAATTTTAGTTTCCCAAATTCTGCAAAGTCAAACACATCCACCTGCCAAATTTCATTTATTTCGATACTGTTATAATTACTTCCAGCAGGTAATGAAACTTGATTAAACAAAGAATAAGTAGGACTTTTTAAAAAAAAGATTTATTTATTATATGTGAGTACACTGTAGCTGTCTTCAGCTATTTTTTCTTCTGTCTCCGACCCCCTCTCCGGCTCCCACTCACTCTGGCCCAAAGATTTATTTATTATATGTAAGTACACTGTAGCTGTCTTCAGACTCTCCAGAAGAGGGCATCAGATCTCATTATGGATAGTTGTGAGCCACCATGTGGTTGCTGGGATTTGAACTCAGGATCTTTGGAAGAGCAGTTGGTGCTCTTAACTGCTGAGCCATCTCTCTAACCTACAAGTAGAACTTTTTTTTTTTTTTTTTTTGAGACAGGGTTTCCCTGTATAGCCCTGGCTGTCGTGGAACTCACTCTGTAGACCAGGTTGGCCTCGAACTCAGAAATCCACCTGCCCCTGCCTCCCAAGTGCTGGGATTAAAGGCGTGCGCCACCACAGCCCGGCACAAGTAGGACTTTTTAAAAAATAACTTCTTTGGCTTGTTGCCAAGAAATAAAAAGAAATTTCTCCTAAAACCTTTGCTGTTAACATGTTTTTTTTTTAAATGAAATTCTGAGGTTTCTAGCATGCATATTTCCTATTAGTAATTCCTTTCCTGTGCTATTAGAACAGGCAATCCCATAGGAGATCGAATATGATTGGTATGTAATAGATAATTTATGCTTTGAGTTGTCTTTGCATTTGTATAAATAATAATGTTAATTCTGAATTATCAGGAATAAGTTCAGCTGTTACTATATATAAAACACAACCCTCTCTGCATACTATTAGACAGTCATTATATTGTTAGGTTCATAAAAATATAATAAAACCATAAGAATTGCATATAGCTCTGATTTTTTCAAACCAAAGCATATGGGCTTTGAATTTACTTACTTCTACTTCCTGACATATAGTCTGCCATTTAAGATTTATTTGCATCAGAATAAAATGTAAGAGCTTCAGAAATTGGTGTCCCTTTTACTATATGGGGGAGAATCTAATTAGTTTTTTTTTTTTTTATAAACAGTTGTTAGCTTTTGGGATATTTGATGTTAATTTCTCACAAATAATTGCTAAGTTCTTTGCCAGTAATTAGCATAAATTCAGTATTAGTATACGATACTACTATTTCTGCTGGCTGTTTCTGATAATTGACAAAGTCTTATTCTATTTACAAATTAGATCAGACACTTTTCTGTTTTTTTGTTTTTGTTTTTGTTTTTGTTTTTTTTGGTGTTTTCGAGACAGGGTTTCTCTGTGTAGTCCTGGCTGTCCTGGAACTCACTCTGTAGACCAGGCTGGCCTCGAACTCAGAAATCTGCCTGCCTCTGCTTCCCAAGTGCTGGGATTAAAGGCGTGCGCCACTACTGCCTGGTGATCAGACACTTTTTCTTTTCTTTTTTTTTTTTTTTTTTAACAGTAAAATCCATTGGTTTATAAAACTTGGCCTTTCAGCCGTTCCTGTCTCTGTCACTCAGTGGAGCCTCACAATCCGATCCCTGGGAAGCCACGGGAGGACAGCCCAGCAGTGCCGAGCAGACCCTTTTTCAACATAAGTTTTTATTTAGTTTTTTACTCTGTTTATGTGCTAAGAAGATCCACCCTAAATTATTGTCTTCCCTATGCATAATGAGCCCAGTTGAGAAATGAGGAGAAGGCAAGATAACTGAACTACAGTCAAGTGTGGGACCCAGGCAGTCCACAATCCTGCCATGTTTGCTCTGAGTCTCACAGACTGGGGGTGGGGGGTGGGAGGGGGGATGAAGTGGAAACTTCCGGTTTCTTTGGAAATGCAGTTATGTCATATGATGTTTTGCTAAAGCAAACACGTGAAATGATCTCTAACGACACACGTGTATTGGTTCACTTCACATTGTGTGACTGAACTCCGCTTTGTTGTGACTTCACAGAAAGAATCGCACCACAAAACTTCTGGTGGTGCTCTCTTGACGTCTTGCTGCTTCCATGGACAGATTGGCAGAGTGATGTCAGTTGATACAGACTCATGTGGAGATTGCTAAAACAGACTCACGTGCTTAGGCAGGATCCGTGGGAGGACACGTGATGTTTGGAGGGAGTTTAAACATGACTCAGTGGACAGGGATGGAGGCTCCTCACACAGCTAGCTAGCTTTGCAATACTTCTTGTCTTTGCTGATCTTCATTCACTTCATTGAGAAAGGCATGGTAGAGAAATTCTCTTGGCATCCCTACTGTTCTTGGCTGCTCCTGCTGACTCATGTTAATTCGGCAGCAGAGAGTCCCTTGGCATCCAAGGTCAAAAACTTGAAAATAAAATTTCGTGGTGAAGGCGCATACAACTCCCTTTTTTTCATTTTTTTTAACTGATTTTTTTAGAGGTTCATGTGCTCATTCCAAAATTCCCTGTCCTTGAGGACATGCAAAATTATGCCTATTATATATATTATAACTTACATTTTATAGATTTAACTCATTTATTCATATTTTAACATATGTAATTTATATTTAATGTATATAATTCTCATTTAAAGTATACAACTGATATTTAATGCATGTGGTTTATATTTATCATATATAATATATTAACACATGTAAATCATTCAGTCTATAGAATTTATTTTTCATAAAATATATAACATATATTTTATATATTTATCTCATATTTAATTTCTATTTTAACATATATAATTAATATTTGATGTATATAATTTTCATTTGAAGCATACAATTAATATTTAGTGCATGATTTATATTTACTATATATAATTATATTAACTATATTTATAGTTTATATTAACTGTATAATATATTTATATTAACCATATATTTAGGTTCATGATTTATGTTTACTATACACAATATATAATATACACTATAATAAATAATATTAATATATGAATAAATCATATTCAATGTATATAATTTGTATTTAACTTGTATATTTTATATTTGATATATAGTATATTTTTTGTGGAGGGTGTTTTGAGACAGGGTTTCTCTGTGTAACCCTTGCTGTTCCGGAACTCACTCTGTGTAGACCAGGCTGGCCTTGAACTCAGAAATCCGCCTGCCTCTGCCTCCCAAGTGCTGGGATTAAAGGCATGTGCCACCACTGCCCAGAGTATACTTTATATTTAATGTGGTAATTTATTTATACATATGCATGTGTGAATATGTATGTAGCTAGTAAGGATAGGTCATTTTCTGATGACATGTGAATAAAATATACATTTTATATGTATTTTAATCCATATAATTTCTAACTTCTATGATATGTGTTAGTTTATATAATTTATATTTGGATTAGAACATGCAGGTGTACTTATCTGGAGTTCATTTGATCTGTGACAGGCAAGTCCAAGTCTTAGGACTCTTGATTCCCTGAACCTTATGTGAAGTTTTGTTTACAAAAGGATGTACATTAGTATTTGCCACTGTATTGAAATCCATATTTCAGAAAAAGGTGTCTGTTAGATTACAGACGTAGACTCAGGTCTTTGAGTTATAGGGTTACAGCTATAGATACACAGACTGAACAGATTTTTTTTTTAACATGATGAGAAGCACCTTTAAGTTTATATTCAAAGACTATATTCAAAATAAATAAATATTTAAAAATGTATTTATTCACTTATCTATTCATTTATTTATTTTATGTATATGAGTACTCTATTGTGGTCATCAGACACAACAGAATTGGGCATCAGATCTCATTACAGATGGTTGTGAGCCACCAGGTAGTTGCTAGGAATTGAACTCAGGACTTCTGGAAGAGCAGTCAGTGCTCTAACCACCGAGCAATCTCTCCATCCCTCCTTGGTCATTTTTTTCCACTGAGCTCCACCTGCTGTTTTATCATCATCCACACTTATCCTGGTTCAAGTTGGAGTTGAGCCTCTCTGTTGTGGATGAGCCTAGAGTTCCAGGTCAGCTGGGTATACATAATAAATTCCAGGACAGCCAAGGCTATGTAAGGAGACCTAAGGAATACAATAGAAAATGGTACTCTGGTGCATTGTTTAGTTGCTAACTTAGTGTGCAAGCAAGAGAACCTGAGTTTATTCTCCAGAACACATAATAAATAATAATAAAATAACAGAAACAAAACTAGAGCCACTCCCAAACGATGACACACACTCATAATTCCAGCCCTGAGAGGCAGATACAGCAGGGTCGCTGGAGGAATGCTGGCTGGACAGCCTGGCCACAGAGGTAAGCCACAAACTGGAGAGCAAGAAACCTTAGAGGAAGCAGCGGTGTCAAGAAGAGGGAAGTGAGTCAGGAGGGAGGTATGTTCTGACTTGATCAACAATCCAGGATTCCAGTATCCCTACCCCACCCCCATATATCCAAGGCTAAGAAGTTATCAGTAGATAGGAAGTGCTGCACCATAGTCTTTCTTGGACCAGAGTCCAAGGGCACAGTAGCTAGCTGTGGCTTCTCCCAAGCCCAGCATGGTTCCAGAGAATGGTCAAAAAGCTCACTAGAGAAGTAGAGAGCCCAAGTCAGGCCCACACAGGAAACGCCTATGACCATCCAATGAATGGGACTGACTGAAGAAGGTATTTTTGTTTTGTTTTGTTTTGTTTTGTTTTGTTTTGTTTTGTTTTTCGAGACAGGGTTTCTCTGTGTAGCCCTGGCTGTCCTGGAACTCACTCTGTAGACCAGGCTGGCCTCGAACTCAGAAATCGGCCTGCCTCTGCCTCCCAAGTGCTGGGATTAAAGGCATGAGCCACCACCACCTGGCTGTGTAATATTATTTTTATTAGGTTTTGAGACACAGGGCCTTGCTATGTACTTCAATCTAGCCTTGAACTCAAAGCAATCCTCCTGCCTTAGCTTATCAGATTGCTGTGATACGTGGAACATAGCCATAGGATGCTTAATAGTCTCATTTCAAAATATTTGTATTTACAGTAAGCTGGAGCTGTGTCTTTTGCTACCATTTTAGCAACCTTGGGGGAAGTGCGTGTTTGGAGGGGTATATAAATAAAACTCTGGTGTTTCCCCCTCAGAACTAACACCCAGCACTGCTTAGGTGATCAAGAACCAGGGCCTTAGAGTAAAGCCAAATACTGTTCTAAAAACAAACCAAAGCAAACAAACACAAACCAAAGCAACAAAACCAAAAACGTTAATAAAAAGACTCTAATGCCACCCTACTCTACTCATAGATTAGTCCTTTGCTCAGCCACCATCGAAGAAGTTTTTTCCTGCCGATGGGAACTGTAGGGCATCTGGCTGTGGGGAAATAAAAGGGTGGGAGAGCTCCGAGTCCTGCCAGACCCTGGACGGGCAGACTCGGGAGACTGCTGCGTGTGTTCTCCATGACGCAGGGTGGGCGTCTGGCTGTGGGAAGCCACTGGATCCCAGTCCAGAGGGGTGGGAGGGAGCAGTCCAGGGTCCCAGAGCCTCACAAAGTCCAAAGAGACAGGTTCTAGCTCTTGGGCATTGCAGGATGCCACACCCATTCGTCTACTCCAGTAAAGTCTGCAGTGTCAGGCTTGAAGGCCTGATCATGGACCAGAGGCATACAGCTTCAAAGGGAGTTTGCCTCCTGGGTATTTAGTCAGTTGCTGGCATCTCCTAACCTAGATGTGTTCCAGATTAGTCTTTCCAATCGTCTGCATGCCTTCTTATTCGGGCATAAAGGTGTCCCAAGAAATGATTTGTAAATAGTTAAAACTAAGATTAAACATTGTTCCCTGGCCAGCACAGCGTTCCAATATATCCTAATTTATTACCAAGCTGTCATTAGCTTGGAATTTCTCACAAGGAAGCTGCCTTATCAGACAGGGTGTCCTCAGAGGTCAGGCACCATTGCTAACTGTAAACATAGTTAGAATTCTCAGAGCAGTCCCTCAGAAGACAGAATTGCTTTACATACCAGAGAGGAATTGAAGGGCTTCCCTCACTTAAGGGCATTCTCAGGAACTGCTAGAATGGGACTTCCTGGTGCTCGCCTCCGACAGACCCAGAGAATTAACTTGGGATTGCCAAAATAGCCCCAGCGGAAAGGGCACCACTGCTCTTCTGCTTTGCACCTGGATGCCTGATCTTACCAACCTTGATGTGACCATCGCGTGCCTATGTGACTTCTGTCTTGCTGTCTGATCTTACTGACCTGGATGTGGCCCTCACCTGCCTACGTGACTTTTGTTGCTCGCCCTGTTTTCTGTACACTACAGAAGCCTGGTTTTCACTTTGTGCAGATACATTCAGATTCGAGATTTGAGCATTCCGAGACAGAGCATTCGAGCTTCGAGCCTCATGGGATCCGCAGCCCCTCCCCCCGGGGCGGGGGGTGCAGCGCCTGTCCAGAAAAAGTGGCTGCTTTAGACCCAGTGTGTTCCAAGTGCCTCAGATGTACCTCGGCCGCTAAGCTGCCAGATGTTTCATTTCTCTTTTGTAATGACTGTAAAAGTCTGATGCCATTTTTTTGTTTGTTTGTTTCTTTTTGTTTTTGTTTTTCGAGACACGGTTTTTCTGTGTAGCCTTGGCTGTCCTGGAACTCACTCTGTAGACCAGGCTGGCCTCAAACTCAGAAATCCTTCTGCCTCTGCCTTCCAAGTGCTGGGATTAAAGTGATGCCATTTTTGACAAATACACTCAGACTTAGCACTTCCTTGTGTTGACTCTGTCATCCGCAGAATTTTTTGCCCACCTGACCAGAACTCTACTCATCCCATAGAACAAGTGGTCCCCGCAGCAACCCAGTCCGTGGCAGCAGGACAAGAGCTGAGAATGGATGGGGGCTCCGGGGTGGCAGTGGCCCTGGATCGAAAGAAAAAGTGGGGGGGCTGGGAAAAGGAGCTCAGTGGTTCTCAAGTGGGCTAGAATCCTTGGTCTGGTCTCGTGGCTGGAAATGCTGGAAGGCTTTCCTGCAGGAGATTAGATGCAGTTCTTTAGGGGAAGGCCTAATCCATTGCTCTAGCACAGTGAGCCTAGATGAAAGGAGGCAGTCCATGGTTTTGGTGTCTTATTTTAAAAAAGAGAGAGAAAGAAGGTAGAAAAGTAGAGATTGGCCATGATCACATGGAAAGATTACGTGGAAAGAGGGAGGAAGGAAATGGGGAGAGATAGGGAACAAGGAGCAACAGGCAAGGGAGAGAAGCAGGAGTGAGCAGAAAAGAAGGGGTCAAGCAGCCCCTTTTATAGGGGGCTGGGCTACCTTGCTGTTGCCAGGGAACTGTGGGGCAGGGCATACCTGGCCGTAGTCAGGTGACTGTGGGGGTAGAGTCCATCCAGAGTACTGGGAGCTTGGGGCATTGTCTAGCCACAAGATAATGGAGTGGTATTAGGTGCCTAATGTCTGGGGGCGTAGCTCACTGTTCTGTCCTTGTAGAATTTTCTACTGGGTCTCTGGAGTAAGCCTTGCTCAACCATAACACAGACTGCCTTTCACAGTCCAACAGGGAACAAATGCAGAATCCCACAGCCAAGAATTATGCAGAGAAACCTTGGAACACTCAGCCCTAAATGGAATGTCTCCATTAGATCCCCCACTTCAGGGCTCAGGGAACCCCGTGGAAGAGGAGGTGGGAAGAGTGTAAGAGCCAGGGGGGATGGAGGACACCAAGAGAACAAGGCCCTCTAAGCCAACTGAGCAAAGCTCCTATGACCTCCCAGAGGGCGAGGCAGCACGCACAGGGCCTGCATGGGTCTGCCCCAGCTCCTCCATGAATATATTATGACTTCCAGTTTAGCATTTTTTATGGGATTCCCAAATGTGCGAACAAGTGGGTCTCTGAGTCTTCTGCCTTCTCTTGGGCTCTTTTCCCTCTGTTTGGTTGTTTTGTCCAATTCCAAGGTGCTAGGTTTTGTTTTTATCTCATCTATTTGTTGTTTTTCTTTTTGTTTTGTTTTGTTTTGAGACAGGGTTTCTCTGTGTAGCCCTGACTGTCCTTAAACTTACTCTGTAGACCAGGCTGGCCTTGAACTCAGAAATCCACCTGCCTCTGCCTTCCAAGTGCTGGGATTAAAGGCGTGCGCCACCACCGCCCAGCTGAAGACATTCTTAAATAAAAGAGGATCCTGACAATAACTAAGAACCACAGGCTTTGTTTTTAAAATTATGTCCGAGGGGCTGGGAAGATAACTCAGCCTGCTTGGTGCTTGCCACGCAAGCATGGAGACCTGAATTCCAAAGCCAAGGGGAAAGTTGGGCTTCAGGTATGTGCTTGTAATCATTATATTGGAGAGGCAAAGACAGGTAGATCTACTGGGCTCACTGACCAGCCATCTCCAGGCCGATGAGAGATTGTGTCTCAGAAAACCAAACCAAACCAAACAACCCAAGGTGGATCGCAAGGGAAGAATGACTCCCTACATCTATCTGTCCTCTGATGTAATCACAAGTATACATACACACACACACACACACACACACACACACACACACACAGATACACACACATACACACACACAGATACATACACACACACACATACACACACACATACACACACACAGATACACACACATACACACACACACACACACACACACACACACACACGCAGAGTGATGTTTAGTTCCTCTAGTAATTAGATATAATTAAATGAGGTGTTCCTTTCCTGTAGTTAGACATAGGCAGGCACTCATGTGAGGTTGCTCACAATTATCTCAAACTCCAGCTTCATGTTCCTACTCACGGCTAGGTTCTCAGACAATCTGTTAGTTCCCAATATCTCAAGGAAAAGACGCAACCCCAAAGCTGATCCGCTGCTCCTGTCGAATTCACCCTGTCCTGAGCCAGTTGGCGCCAGAATCAGCTCTGCCTTATTACAGCTTCTATTTCAGGTTTTACTAATCTCGAGTTGAATTTAAAGATAACAAAGAAGGTCCCACTGGGGCTGGAGAGATGGCTCAGTGGTTAGGAGCACTGACTGCTCTTCCGAAGGTCCTGAGTTCAAATCCCAGCAACCACATAGCGGCTCACAAACACCTGTAACGGGGTCCGATGCCCTCTCCTGGTTTATCTGAAAAGAGCTACAGTGTACTTATTTATAATAATAAATAAATCTTTTAAAAAAAGATACCATTGATATATACCCCATATCCAAAGTTCATAATTTCTGACTTATTAAAATATTGCACAAACAACTTTTGAAACAGCAGTTAAAAGGTGGTATTAAAGTTCTACAAAACATTGCATTCCTATAAAAAGAAAAAAGAAAAAAAAGAAGTGGGTTAGAAAGAAAATGAGAGTAGAGTTTATGATGAGCACATTCTGTTTGCTGCACATAGGATATCCCACCGGACTCTGCCAGCAAGAAGGTCATTGCCAGCTGTAGCCCTTTAACTTCCTGGAACCATCCACCCAAATTAGCCTCCTTTTCTTTTCTTTCTCTTTCTTTCTTAATTTCTTTTCTTTTCTTTTTTTTTTTTTTTTTTTTTTCGAGACAGGGTTTCTCTGTATAGTCCTGGCTGACCTAGAACTCACTCTGTAGACCAGGCTGGCCTCGAACTCAGAAATCCTCAGAAATCTGCCTGCCTCTGCCTCCCAAGTGCTGGGATTAAAGGCGTGTGCCCAGCTTAGCCTCCTTATTTGAAAAAAGAAGAAAAATACACACCGCCTTTAATTTTATCCTCTCCTGAAGGAGTGCCGGCATGGTGTCCCCAACAATACTACCCACAAACAGGCCAGAAGGTAATGGGTTTTCTCTGGCCTCCTTCCTCTGGGCTCAGGGCTGGCCCATAACTTGCAGCTCCTCCTGGGTCATCAAGCACTTGTCTTCATAGATCTAGGGAAATCTTTTCTTCAGGCAAACTCATCTGTCCAGGAGTAGAAAATGCCAGAAACTTGCCCTTTTAGTGTTCCCAGCAGCAGCAGAACAGCCAAGCTGGGGCAAGTGATTGGAGGAAGCTGGAGCCCCCTGGTGTAGCTGGGTCATGTCTGAGTGACTACAGTAGCAATCTTGGCTTCCTGAAATTAGGAGGCATGGTGTAAGGGACATTATGAAAATGCCCAGGCTACAGCATAAATAAATACACATGGACTCCTCCAGTTCTGTCCTTGGAGCCCTGTCTCTGGGAATTCAGCCACCAGGTTCTGAGGAAGCCCAAGCCGGCTGGTACACACTGAGCTTGTGAAAAGGCCATATGCAAGGTTCTGGCTGACTGTCAGCCCCAGATGCCAGACCATATGTGAGAGAAGATGGTTCCACGTGCTCCCAGCCACAAAGACACACACACGCACACGCACACGCACACGCACGCACGCACACACGCACACACACACATGCACACACACACACACACACACACAAATGCACACACATGCACACACACACACACACACACACACACACATACACGCACACATGCATGCACATATTCTTCCTCTTCCAGGCTTTCCAGTTTACTCCAGTCTGGCAGAACAAGGACAACTTGCCCCTCTCTCTGCCCTCTCATTATGCCTGAGCCTTGAGAGCACAAGAAAGTAGTTACTGGATGTAAGGCTAAAGTTGTTTGGGACTTGGAGCGACCATGGTGAGTTCCCCTAGGCCTGAAGGAAGAGCCAGTGTTATTTGCAGAGAACTATAACCCTGGGTTTTGGGGTGAGGGGCCTGAAGATTGAAGGGCAGAGTCATGGGCATCTCAAGGGTGCCCTCTCCTCCCTTAATGGGGGAGAAGAGAGCTGTAGAAACACATGTCTTTCCATACTGATCTGCCCTCCAAGGTAGGAGAGAGGGACATGAGCGTATGAGAGGGTCATTGTCCCATGGGGCTGGGAAGTGTGGCCACATGTAGCAAGTATCCTTTACTAAAGAGGGGTAGTTACTCTGATGTGAACCTCGTGTGAGAAATGGCACCGTTGTGGCTACAGTGGGGTAAGAGGAGCTTACCAGATGTCCCAAGTACAATTAAGGATGGGGTGGGTGGACACCCTTGATGGGTAACCTTCCTTCTCAACCGGACAGGACCCTGAGTCTTTTAGGCGATACACTTTGGGCTCTGTCTGTGAGGATGCTGCCAGAGAGGTTTCCCTGCCGAAAGACCCACCCTGAGTGAGAAAGTCACCTCATTATGGATTCAGGCCCCACAATAAAAACAGGGAGTAAAGGCAACAAGGAGGACATGAGCTGAACAGGAGCCCTCATCCCTGCTCCTGACTGAGGAGAGCGGGTGACCAGCTGCTTCTGGCTCCTGTCACCCTGTCATGGTGCACTGGGTGGCAAACCTGAACCAAATAAACCCTCTTGCACTCAAGCCACTTTTGTCAGGTGTTTTGACAGAGTACTGAGGGGAGCAAGCAACGCCGTGCCCATCTGTGCTCTTCGTGCCTCTGGCTGCCCTGGTGAGGGTGGCATCCACACCTCTCAGACGTGGTGTTCAGAATACTAAAAAATTTAAATGCTGCAATCAGGACTCTGGGAGTCATGGGTTGGAATCATTTCAGGAAATTTACAAGTTAAATAACCTAAAAGGCTGCAGATGCAAACGACATAAAATTGGAAAGGGCTGGACTAGAACAAGAATGATCATCCTTTCTCAGAGACAAAAGTGGTGGTCAGAGTAGAATCACAGGGCCAAGGAAGGCCGGAAGGATTGTGGTAGTTTGCTGTCAGCTAGACACAAGCAGTGGTCGTGTGGGAAGAGGGAACCTCAACTGAAAAAAAAGCCTTCCTCAGATTGGCATGTAGGCAAGCCTGTGGGCCATATTCTTTATTAATGATTGTTGAGAGAAGGCTCAGCACACTGTGGGCGTGTCCACCTTGGGAAAGGTCCTCGGTACTATAAGAAAGCAGGCTGAGCAAGCCACAGGAAGCAGCACCCATCTATGGCCTCTGTTTCAGTTCCCGCCTCCAGGTTCCTGGTCTTTGTGAGTTCCTGCCCTGACTTCCTTCAGTGAGCCTGTGGTCAGGACTTGTAAGCCGCTTGTAACCCTTCCCTCCTGTGAGTTACTTTTGGTCATGATTTTATTACAGAAATAGAAAGCAAACTACGACAGCATCCCAGCCCACAGTGTGACAACTTTGGGCTCTAGCACAACAGATACCATGTCTATACTGACTACATGTTACAGGACTCCAGCACCAGAACAGCTGAGACAGGAGGATGTCTGGGGTTGGCCAGTTCTAGGTGGGGTTGGCCAGTTCTAGGTGGGGTTGGCCAGTTCTAGGTGAGAGCCTATTCAAAAAGTAAGCTGGAAAGGGGCTGGAGAGATGGCTTATGGGTATGAGTGCATTCTGCCCTGGCACAGGACCCAAGTTCTGTTCCCAGTACTTATACTGCCTGTAACTCCAGCTTCCAGGAGGGTCTCATGGCTCTGGCCTCCAGACACCTGCACCCACACGCCCACACACACAGATCATTTAAAAAAAAATAAAAACAAGCCTGGTATGAGGGCATACGCCTTTAATCTTAGTATTTGGGAGACAGAAGTAGGCAAGTCTCTGAGTTCAAGGCCAGCCTGGACTACAGAGCATTCCAGGACAGCCAGGGCTACACAGGGTAACCTTGACTCAAAACAAAACAAAACATTTTAAAATGTTTTTAAACTTTATGAAGAAGCCACTTGACATCAGCTCCTAGACACTGCACACACGTGCTCACCGGCAAGTACACACGTAAGCCAACACACATAAAAACAGCTTACAATTAAAAAAAAAAAATCTGAGCCGGCGCACACCTTTGGCACTTGGGAGGCAGAGCCAGGTGGATCTCTGAGTTCAAGGCCAGCCTGCTCTACAGAGTGAGTTCCAGGACAGCCAGGGCCACACAGGGAAACCCTTACTTAAAACCAAACAAATGAAAAACAAAAGAACACAAAGAAACCAAAACAAACCAACCAAAACAAAAAAAAGTACCTGGCCACAAAAGGGCAGGGCATGAGACAGGCACAGTAGCCTGCAGAAACTGACCCAGCCCCAAAGAACACTCACTGCCCACTTCACTTACCAGCAATCCTTGTGGCTAGTGGAAACCCAGGTGGCCTCTCTGAGACCTTCCTTTTGTGGATGGGAGGGACTGGGCCTAAGGACCTGACCTGGAGAGTTAGGGTGACCATCCTTAGAATTTGCCCCTTTCATACAAGCTTAAAACACAGTTAACCACAGTTGTTAAGTCCCACTCTGCAAACAGAACCCAGCCCTTGCCCTTGCCCTCTGCCCCCCATGTAGACATCTTTCTACAATTGGATACTACCCTGTAAAGGCCCCAGGACTGAGCAAGTATAGGTAGGTGACCTTCGGGTGGGAGTGTCTCATGGGTTTGCTCCTGAAAACCACCTGTCCTGTGGAGGGGAACAGTGGGTCATGTCCCATCCCTGCACTGGCTCTGCTCAGTTAGTTGCTCTGAGGTCCCTTCTCATGCCAAGACAAGACTTAGGCAGCAGGAAGGGTCTCAGCGAACCCCTAAGCAGGGTCCCCTGCCTTGCAGCACTTGAGTAAGGCTGGTTGCCTGTGGGCTGTACCTGGTGCCTGAGGCCCCTTGACCCCTGCGGTGTGACTGTTTTCATTCTAAGGAGTGGGGGTGTTGTATATAAGTACAAGTCTCAGATAAGGAACCTGACTGACCAGCCCAAAGATAGTGTCTCCCAACTCAGGGTGTGGTGAGACACACATCTTGGGGTCATTATAAGCTGACTGAGGTGCACCGTGCATCCCATACTTTGCAAGCTAGCTGGCTCCACCATGCAGGATGCATCCTAATGCATCTGTAGCATCTGCTGCCCAGACCCTGGAAGGAAATCCACCAAGTGGCTCACACTGTGCTCACATGCAGGAGATCCACCAAGTGGCTCACACTGTGCTCACATGCAGGAGATCCACCAA